>PVJA010003542.1:12262-33301 GCA_004027025.1 Myocastor coypus | reverse complement strand
TTTGGTTTTTTTTTTTTGATTTTTTTTTTTAGATTTGCCAATTCTTTTATTTTTTTCTAAAAACAATAGAAAAAAAAGGAAATGTACTTAAATAAAAAAAAATATGGTTTATAATACATGTTTGAAATCTTGTATAATTGTTATAAACGTTTTATTAAAGTTATTTACATTTAATAACCATATTTACACAGGGAAAGCTGGTAGACATTTAAGATTTTATTTTATTTTATTTATTTATTTTTTTGGGGGGGGTCTTTTTGAGACAGGGTCTCACTATGCAGTTCAGGCTGGCCTTGAGCTCCCTTTTGCAGCCCAGGCTGGTCTCGAACTCGCACTGATCCTCCTGTCTCAGCCTCCCAAGTGCTGGGATTACAGGCGTGAGCCACCACGCCCGCCTTCAAGATTTTAAAAAACAATTCTTAAATACAAATCTGTTAAAGGAAACAAAAAAAAAACTCTTTTATGCCTAAAGTTCTATTTGAGGCAGTTTATGGTTAAATCTTTCAGTCCCAAGACCCAGCCATGGTTGTGAGGTTGTGACCGACCATGCATTTGATGAGTTCGTGTGTTAACTGCAGCAGTCCAGGCAACAGGAGTCTCTGTCCTTACGCCCCCCACCCCCACTGAGTTGGAAAACAGTGAGAAGGCCCCCAAGGTAGTAATTCAACAGGTTTTTGACACTGAGGATAGCAATGGTTAACACTAAAACCATGATTTCAGTGTCTGCCATTCTGATCCTTGAGATGTGTACTGCTTCTAATGTCATTTCAATTATTGTTGTACTCGCACGTAAATGTTTATTTTAAAAAAAGAAAAAAAAAGGTAATAAAAAAGAATAAGGACAAAGAAAAATGCCGTAGGATTGACCTGCTACAATTTTGTATATGGTTAGATTTCTAAATTGCTGTGTAAAAATGTGTAACTGTTTTTTATTTATTTTTATGACATTCTACAGAGATTTATTAAAATAACTATGATTGATGGAAAATACCAGTTCCACATTAAGTCTAAGGCATTTGATACTCAGAAAGGTAATGATGCTCAGTTCAAGTGCCTGTGTTCTAGAGTAATAGTATTACTAAACTTCTTTTCTGGAGGGTTAACATCTTAAGTTTGCAAAACAAAAATTGGAGAAGAAGGGCTACAAGAATAGCCAATATTTTTTCCCTAACTCCCCTAAATCAGTGAGGATTCAGGACATAAGAGAAGCTGTACTGTAACATCCTAGAACTCAGTGGTGTCCCAGATTTTCAGTTCAAAGAGATTATGGAGCCACAGAGGAAAATAATTGATGATGTATGGTTTGCCTAAGGAGAGTCACCTAGATAGTAAACATTCTTTCAGGCTTTCACTGAGAGCAAACTGGTCAAGAAACGGCTGTGACTCATCCAGATGGATGATGCTGACAAAAGGTCCCTTGCTCTTTATGTTTTTTCTTGCCTTCCAAACCAAAGATCTGTTCATTTGACAGCTGTTTGTTCTAGATTCCACGATGACTAAACTAAGTAAGTCTTATACAAAGTTGTATGTGATTATCTAGTTGTTGTAAATTACATTATTGTGAATCAGGAAAGTATATGTCTATCTTTTATAACATCCTATAAGAATATCAAATATATTGAAGTAGAAATGCTTTGTTCAATTCATGACACTTTATACACTTTCTATTTCCATATTATGACAATATTCATGGAATTTTACTCACAGAACAAACTGCAGTAAATAATTTTTGAAAATGTGTTTAGCAATACTTACTAAAATTATAATTGAAGATGAATGTGGTTAAAGAGTTTATAAACAATAAGTATAGCTATTTTATATCAAATGCATTGAAAAGTCACAAATCGTTTATCCACCCATATGTGCTTTATTGTTGTATTACCTATTTTCATATATAATTATACATTATAATAGGGAGGAATGAAACTAAAAGAAAAAAATCAATGCATTACTTAAAAAATAAATGGCTCCATTGAAGAATGTAATAATTCAGAAACTCTGAAGACACTTCCCATAACTACTCCTTGCATGGTTCCTTACAGCCTGATGAGAACTCCAGTTTTGCTCCAAGTTCTCTCTAGATTTGTTGCCTTTGCACAGGCCCCAAACAACCAGTGATCACATATTGTAGTCTCTAACCTCATGAAGCAAAGTGAAATTTACATTTTTAAAAATTTATGTAGGTATATATGTATGTATGCATGTATATATGTATGTATGCATGTATATATGTATGTATATGTGTTTGTATGTATGTATGTTATGGCCAACTCAGCCCACCCTGGGGGTGGGGATGGCACAGAATGTGGTGCTGAGATTAAACAATGGTCCCTGAGGTTGCCTAAGCTTGTCTAAGGCAGTTGCTTTAGACTGCTGAGCTATCTTTCTGGCCACACGAAATTCACATTTTAATAGTTTCTAAATTAAAAGACATTTAAGAAAGGCAAATTCAGGAGGGCAAGATAGCTCAGCAGACTAAGTACTTGCTTTGACAAGCACAGGGACCGAGATTAGATCCCTGGTCCCACAGCCCAAACTCACCCCCAGGTATGCTGAGCCAGTGACCAAGTCCAGGCATGGCTGTATGTGCCTGTAATCTCAGCACTAGGGAAGCTGAAAACAGGAGAATCACTAAGAATCCAGGTGTGGTGATACCTTGTACTAAGCACATAAATTAAAAAGAGAAGAAGAAAGAAAGAAAGAAAAAAAGAAAGAAAGAAAGAAAGAAAGAAAGGAAAGAAAAGAAAAGAAAAAGAAATAAAAAGGATGAGAAATACTAGACTTTGTAAGTTTTCCTGGGAGTATTTAGCTTTATATATTATTTCTACCTCCTTTTATTATAGTAACATCCCTCTCAATTATTTAATTTTTTTTTGAGAGACAGGGGTTTGAACTCACGACCTTGCACTTGCCAGGCAGCCACTTATGCCACAACCTATCTCCCCAGCCCCAATTATTTAATTCCAGTGCCTTCCATTTATTCATATATGCACTTTACTTTTATGTTGGAGACATTTCAATAAATAGCTTATTTTGCATAATATACTTGAAATAATATTTTTAAAAACCTAACAATGCCTTTAATTTTGATAATTTTGCTGTAATTGAAGATTATTAGTCAGAAAAAGACAATGGTGCCAGCTAAACAGCTCAGTGGATTAAAGCACCTGCAAGCAAGAGCATAGGCCAGAGATTAGACCCCCCAGGCCTGCCATGCCAGCCCCACCCCGGGGCATGCTGAGACTCGCTGGTGAGACTGGGCTGGATAGTGTGCACCTGTAATCCCAGATCTTGGGAGGCTGTAAATAAGTGCATCACTGTGAGTCTGATCTATCAGTGAGATCCCTTTCCTAAAATATAAAACAAAAAAAAGACAATGGACTTAGACTCAAGTTTTAGAAAGAAGTCAATTAAATTTGGAAAGAGCTCTTAACGATATCTTTTCTTTTCTTTTTTTCTTTCTTCCTTTCTTTCTTTCTTTCTTTCTTTCCTTTTTGGGCAATTTCTGTGGAAAACATATGGTATGTAAACAGGCCTCTAAGCTGTAATTATTCTGGATGCTGATCCATTATATTCATAATCAGATAACTATTTCTAGAACTCTCACAATAATAAGAAATGGAACGAGTTGTGTTTACTTTCTTCCCTCCTTCCCTTGACAATGAATGGTGCAAAACCTGGATACAGGATTAACACTTATTTAGAAACATGTCATATATACTTAGTGAACTTACGTATGTAAGCATAACCTTCAAAAGTAACATGTTATAATGACAGAAATTTCACAAGGCTAGACATTAGTGATCAGAAATGGAGAGCACAGGATTTTAGAAGTAAAACTGCAGAAATAACTTGGTAGTCTCAATACTACTATACCTAACAACACAGATCTGTTCTTATTATAGTTAATTAACATGAAAAGCTACACAGTTATAATATATGGGTTCAAGTTGTGTTTTTTAAGCAAAAGTCTAAATGTGTTTTTTTCTTTATATTATGTGGTTGAAGAAAATGTAGTACAGAAGGCAGAAAATTAACACAAAATTCTTCCTAATAGATCATGACTTAGGGCCGGCGGTATAACTCAGCGAATTAAGCGCTTGCTTAGAAAAGCTCAGAGGCCAGGGTTCGGTTCCTGGCCCTGCAGGCCACGCCAGCCCCACTCTCCAGCGCGCTGAGCCAGCGATGGAGTCTGGGGATGGTAGCACGCACCTGTAATCCCAGTACTTGGGAGGTACAAGCAGGAGGATCACTATGAGTCAGTAGTGAGACCCTGTATGGGGAAAAAAAAAAAAAAAAAAAAAAAAGAAAGGAAAGAAAGAAAGAAAGAAAGAAAGAAAGAAAGAAAGAACATGGCTTTATATGATGTCCAATCTGAGCCAAAATGTTATGCCATTATAATTTTGAAGGTAACTAAGCAAATTTAGGTGGACATGCTCAGTTTTCCAGCTGTAGAGCAAATTTAGACCTATATTACCTATGATAAGAAAATATAAACATATTTCTGTACATATATTCTATGTAATGTATAGAACGAAATACCAATGGCCATTCGCATCTACAAAATATAATTCTGCTTGTTAATGTGGGAAATATTATTTACCTAGCATTAACAGCCTATAATTCTATCAAATCTTTGAAGAGGATTTTCAAAAGCTAAGACTACCTGGAATACAAAACCACAATAAAAGTCTGTGCTTCCTGGCAATATTTACAGAGCTAAACAGAATCCTGAAATCATATACAGATGTTAGAACTATTTTATTTTCATTTATTTCTGTTTTTCGCTTTGGAAAATTTATCTGAAATTAATTAGAGAAATGTGGAATTGTTCCATCAAAAACTAATATCAACACAAGGCAAGACACCATCTGGACTCCCATGTTACCAGGAGTATACAGTTTTGACTCTTCTTTGTAAACAAATCTAGAGGAATTTTCATTATTTTTCTGAGTTAGTAAATGTCCTCATGACAGCAATCCAGTCAAAACCGTAAGAAGCAATCTATTCATTAACAAAGATTTGAACATCCCCTATATGCACAAAAGGTGAGGGCTGAGGAGAAGCACCATTTTGGGTTTTTGTCTTTGTTTCACAATTTTCCTACAGCCCAAGTTAGTGGGACTAGAATGCCTTAGAGACTCTCAGCAACTTTAAATAGAAAAGACTGAGGTGGTGATTCAGAGGAAAACGAAGAAGCTGAGATAGACAGGTAGCAGTACTAGTGCTTAACAACTGGTATTTCATGAGGAAATCCAATCAAGTATGAACAATGTTTTGGTAAGAACCTTGCCTCAATGGAAAGGTAGACTATCACAGACTCTCCCCTATGGAACCCTGGCCTCCACAGGAAGTTATATCTTTACTAATTGTAGCACTATATTTCAGAATTCGCCACCTATTTACAACTTTAAGTTACAAAAACACACTTTTCTATTGTTGTCATTCTTTTAAAGAGCTTCTAGTGTTTATCATATAGCTTGAAGAGGTAAAAAAAAAATATAGAGAGACACAGGAGTAATCTACTAATTTAACTTTCTTTGGTAAAAGCTAGCAGCATAGACCACAAATAAAATTTCTATCAGCTTTTCATACTCTCTTTGTTTGCCACTGGAATTCACAATCTGCAATAACCGAAGTTCTGATGTAAATAGGACATGTATGAAGGTGAATCTGCAGTTAGGGAACTTCACTAAGCTCTGCTGGAAAAAGGATTATGCACTAACTTCTATTTTAATAAATTTATCTGCTCTTCAGGCAATCAAAGAAACCCAAGCCTCACAGTCCAAGATCCCCAGCAACTTACCTCTTGGTATTCAAATTCTCACTCCTCTGCCTTCATGCTTTCCAGTTACATTTCTTCTCCCGCTTTACCATATTTCTTGCTAGATTTAGAGATATGTTTCTTAAACATCTATGCTTACGTAGCACTCACATTAATTTATTGTTGTTTCTCTGTGTATATTCTCTTAATCATTGTTTTTCGTGGTTGATTGTAACTTATGAAAAGATAATAATTATCCCAACTAAGCTCCTCTTCTTGGAGCATTTGAAATGCATATGATGTTCCTCTTATTTTTAGGTCTCCATCATCTGTAGTAGGATTTCTGAAACTAAAGAACTAACTGAGAACTGGATTTATGACTAGGTGTCTCTTCAATATTGAGGGCTCACTGGAATGGAAATAGATCAAAGAAAGCCACATTTTGAAATTTTGAGAAGAGCTGACCAATAATTTTCTAGAACAGTGCTAGAAATAGGACGAATGAGTAAACTATTCTAAGTTCAGACTAAACAAAACAAAACAAAAAAAAAGGGAATATAAATGAAGGATCATTTTGTAGTGAAAAAAGTATATATCTGTATATACAAAATAGGATGGATGTACAGCTACTTTCTCGAAGTTCAATGAGAATAAATACTTGGACTAATAGTGTTTAGATAATATGTCTGCATCTTGCTTTCTGAATAATTACAATGAAGACAACAATAAACAATGTATTAATTATTGTAACTGTCCTACTAACCTGTTTTGAAATCATCTCATTGCTTTTCTTTCTCATTAAAATTAATTTAAAAAATAAAAAATATACAAAAAATTAAGAAAACTTAAAAAAAGAGAAAACCTTCACACACCAAGGTAATGTTCTGCAAGTATGCTTTATAAAGCAGTCGAGTTTGAAAATATTAATAGCAAAATATGGAAAAAAGATTCTGTAAGCAAATATATTTGGGCTTAATTGACACCAATTTCAAATATCATGTGAAAACTTTAATGAAGTATTTATTACCAGAATTGTTTAAGGAGAGCACTGAGTATAGATTGTCCAACAAATTTGATGTACACCCTGTATATAATGTTGAAATTTTTCCTGCAATTATGTCTATGTTATTGATAACTACAAAACAGCTAACATTGACATGAGTTTCCAAGAAGGATATTTTACAAAATAGTAAATACCTTTATAATGTATCCTAAACATTCAAGGTAATTTGATTGTCATGGTAGATCTATACTATTATCCTAAATTGTGAGAATACTGAGGCAGATACTTTAAGGAGAAAGAAATAGACAGGAAATATGCCCCAGAAGAGTTTGTGTATGCATATGCAGGACAGTGAGGACTGAGCCCAAGGAATTCACATTGGGCTAGATTTGCTGCACAAATGTTAATGTTTTTAAATATTCATTTTGAAATATTCATTGAGTAGTCCAGGTACCTATGCCAGGCTCAAACTTGCAAGTCTCTTTCCTGATCCTCCCAGAATAATGAGATTATAAAGATGTGGTAACATCCTTATAATCTTATAAGTTTATGTCAGTTTGTTAAATTCTCTCTCTCCTCTCTCTCTCTCTCTCTCTCTCTCTCTCTCTCTCTCTCTCTCTCCCTCCCCCTCTCTCTCTCTCTCTCTCTCTGTCTCTCTCTCTCTCTCTCTCTCTCTCTCGCTCTCTTTCTGATACTGGGAATTGAACTCAGGACCTCCCATTTGCCAGGCAGATGTATATGCCACTGATCTATCGCCCAGATGCCCCCCCACAGGTTTTGGATTATCAATTTTGTTCTGATTTTATAAATTGTTATATTAGAAATGACTACCTATGAAATTTACACAATTATTTTATTTATTTATATACAGGAATGAAAAATAACCAGTACCATCATGTCATCTCATGTAGATAAACTTAGTTTAAAATCTTGGTATCTATGCTAGCAAAATGGCTCATTGGTCTAAAGCGCCTCCTTAAAAAAGCTTAGGTAACTGCAGGGACCACGGTTAAATCCCTAGCACCACAGGCTGTGCCAGCCCTACTCCCAGGTCAGGCTGATCTGGCTATAACACAAAAATATAAAACTTAAAAAAAAAATAAAAAGTGTTCTTAAAAATTTACTCAGCCAATAAAGTATTTACAGTAATAATGATCAATATTGTTAAGAAAATTATTTCTAAAGATGTATGCCAGGGTTCTGTACAGTAAAAATGCAATTATGTTCTCATTGATTTAGATTGGAAGACAAAGAGTATAACACTTTTAACCTAGTAAAATATTGGTAACAACTGAAAATAATGATTGGAAGAAAAAAAATAAGAACAAAGACTGCAAATGGAGAGGAGAAGAAGTTCAAAAGAGAGAAGGACAATGAGAGAAAAGAGTTAAGATCCATTATGTACAGGTACCAATTTCCTATGAAGAATGTGAACATTATGCATGGCAAATATGCACTTATAAAATTATTTAAAAGAATAATATGTACATTAGCTGATACACATACTTTCTAGATGCTGGTCACATATTCTAAATTGAGAAATACTTTGAACCTGCCATGCCATGAAATTGAGACCACCTGGTAAGTTTCATGGAGCCACTATCCATGTTTTCAGAATATGCTACTTTCTCATACTATGCCATATTTTTACATTTTAATAATTAGTTTTATTTGTTCTATAGCATGTGACTTTTGTGTTCACACTAGTAATAATTCCTCTAACCTCTACTCCTAAAATGCGTTAAATTAGAGTTTCCAGTATATATGTGACTGACCCTTTATGTAAATGTGACCTGGATATAATTATTATAAACATGATTTAACAAACCATATGCTCACTCATCTGTTCTTTATTGTGTCAAGGCATCCCCTAAAGTACTCTAAAATTAATATATAGCAGACATGTATATCTTAATAGCTGCCAGATAACAAGTAGTCTTGACTTATTTTTGAGGTACAAATAAATAACAATGTGATAATGAATAGTAAAGTACATAAATTATAGTACACAAAAATACTTTTATGACTTAAATTTACATCATAGTGAGTAGTAATTTTAATGTATTTAGGAAAAAAACAATAGTGAAAGTAAACTATAAATGCTCATGATTCTTTTGTTAAAATACGTAATTCCGATTATCTTTTCTCATGCAGGAAAAATTGGATGAGTAAAGCATTAATACCACTACCTCCTCAAAGTTATTCCAATAAAATCTCTGAAGTGTTGTACATAACTTTGGATATGTTTTTGACTGGCCTATAGTCTATCAGCTTGTGAATTGCGCAATAAAAAGTAAAGACTTTAAATAATTCTTTCCAGAGCCAGATTCCATTTAGGCTTTTAAAACTTTGACTTTCAAATAACACTCTACCCAGTACATTGCACTGAAGATTAATTGGCACTTAATTTATTACTTCTATGCCACTTATCAACCAAATAGCCTTGATATATTTTATGCGTCAATTTCAAATATTCTACTTTTTCTTTTGTATTTTGGCCCTAATTTTTATTAAATCTACTAGCACTTACTTTTAAGGGCTCTTCCCTATTGAGAAATGCTTGCTTCTTAAATAATGTATAATATGCAAAGGCACCTGGCTTCATCAATTGCTAGTAGTAAAAGCAAAATAAAATACTATGTTACCTGATTATTTGAAAGTTTCCTTACTCATGATAGCTTTAGACATATGCTCAGAACCTTGAATTAGCTTAAATTACTTTCTTTATCATATATTATTCAAAGGGCAACACAAATTATTAAATTACTTTACATTTAAAATTACATTTCCTTTTATTCTCTGATCTCAGCTTATTAACTTTAACATGATAGCCGGTGATTAAAAAAAATGAACACATTCCTCAGTTTCTCATCTCCTACCATACCACCTATTACACCACTTGTAATATATTTGTCATGGTTTAGGGTGCTTGCAAGCAGAACAATATATTATAGTAGATATTTTATAATTTCATTTTATAATGAGTCACCCATGAATCATATACAAGAAGTGCAGAACACCTATCCACACACTAAGTACTAAAGAATACATCCGAGGGCCTGAATCCTAATACCTTGCCTGAGTCCAGCTGAAAGCCTGGAGCTTGTAACAGTGCCTTCCCCAAGTCCAACTGGAGGCATAATGCCCACAATGAAGTCTCCTGGAGGCCTGCTCCATGGATCTGTGCTGGAAAGACCCGAAGCTCCAATCACTGAACTAGAGAATACAGACCTGCAATTACTATGAAACAAGAAGAGACTCAGAATAGTAAAAATGATCTTGAGCTACGTGAGGAAAACAGAAAACATCCCAATTTCTGACATCAAGTTATATTACAAAGCTACAATGATACAAACAGTGTACTACTTACAAAGAAACAGACATGTGACTCAACAGAACAAAGTAAAAGATGCAGAATGCAGCCCAGAAACATTCAGCCATCTATCTGATCTTGGACAAGGGACCCAAAATATATGCTGGAAGAAAGATAGGGACTTTAAGAAATGGTGCTGGGGAAAATGCCTATCCATAGGCAAAAGATTGAACTGAGCTTCTTGTCTTTCATAACTTGGTAAAGTAAACTGATCAAGGATCTAACAGTTAAAGCATAAAGCATCTGATGGAAGGTGAAGTTAACACTTGAAGAGAGAGATGTAGGCAAGGGTATTCTGGAAAGGAACCCAAGTGCACAAGAAATAATATTAAGGATTAACAAATGGGATAATATAAAATTAAAAAGCTTCTTCTACCCAGCCAACAAAACAATGAATAGAGTGAAAAGACAAGCTACAGCAAGGAAAATATTTTTACCAAGCATTGCATAAGCAGAGGACTGATATGTAGCACACACACAAAACAATTAGACGCCAGAAAATGTAAGACTCAATCCAAGATAAATAGACATTTCTCAGAAGTATAAATGTCCAATACATACATGGACACAATGGCCAACATCTTTGCCCATTATAAAAACATAAATGGACAAAAGACTGAGATTCCATCTTACTCCAGATAGATAGATGATAATCAAGGAATAAAGAAAAAAGTGAATCTTTACATAAGAACAAACCCATCCACATTATAGCACTGCAACCTAATATGGTCATTATGGGAATCAGTATTAAGATTCCTCAAAAACAGAAAATACCTATTTCATTCTACCCAGATATTTCACTTCTAGGTATCTTTCTAAAAAGAGTTAAAGACATAATATTGCAATGACAAAGGACAATCTATTGCAAATAAATCTTGGAAGCAGCCTCAATGTCCACCAACAATGAATGGATTTCTAAAGATCTGGTATTTTAGACAATGGAGAATGGCTGTGCCACAAAGAAGGATAATTTTGAATGATTTTTAGGAAAATGGAGACAATAATCTTAAGAGAAAAAAATAAGACACACAAACTTAAACATCGTATAATTTATCTTACACGACAAACCCAAAAATTAATGACTTATCAAAACCAAAGATAGCTGAACACAGAAAAAATAAAGCAAGCATGTTTTTGTTTGTGATAAATATATGAAATATTACTTATCAACTTATAATTTAAAATCAAATATATTCATATGTAGGTACATTGAGTAAATGAGAAAGTGAGGGATAGGGAAAAGTTGGTTAAAGTATCCTAATCTGTACTTGGGAGAAATAAGCTCTGGTTTATATTGAATAGAATGATTATAGATAATAAAAGTGCAAGAGCCGGCCAGATAGCTCAGTGGTTTAAATAGCCTGCTTAGGTAGATTCTCGGACCAGGGTTCAATCCCCGGCATGGGCCCCGCCACCAGGATGTGCTGAGATATCAATTGAGACTGGGTGTACTGGAACAGGCCTATAATCCCAGAACTGGGATCAAGTCTGATCTGCATAATGAAACCTTATAGACCTTGTACTAAATACAATAAATGAATAATAAAGATAGCGAGAGTCTACTGCATATTTCAGAGAAATTTCAGCATATTTTTTTTTTCAACAAAATGAAATGATCAGTATTTACTCTGGTTTGAATGTGACATTATGTAGACATGTATCAAAACATCATGTAGCATTCCATATACATGGAATTGGAATCTGATTAGGATGCATAAATAGTCTATTTCATTTTTTCCTTTTAAATAATTTGACTATTATCACAATTTTTTTCCCACTGTGTTCCACAAGCGGCCCAAACTCTCCCACTTCCTAGTTCATTTTCCTGCTTCTGCGCTTGAGATTCCTTACTATAAACTCCGCAGCACAGCCTGAGAAGCCTTGTTATAATACTCCTCCGTTGCTCTCTATGCTTCAGAGCCCCGGGTCCTCCGGTCAAGGCCTTACTGGTCCTCCTTTCTATCCCACAGTGCCTCTGACTTTGTACCTTTCTCCTACACATTTGTGCACTACGCCAGGGCAGCAGTAGGCTCTATTCTGCCTCCTGACCTTCTGCTTCATTCGGGTCCTTTGTACCTGCTCTTCATTTGGTTAGAAGACTTGTCCAAGGATATTCTCAAAGTGAGAACTCTGGCTTCCTTCAGGTTCTTATTCCCAGGTGCCAATCTCAGTGTCTGCCTGCTCTGTCTCATTCTCCCCTCATCCTACAGGGGCATATGCTCGGCAACATATAGCATTCCTCCCTTTATTTTCTTCCATTTATCATTTGTTTATATTTCATGTGAAATAGAATATATTATCATTTCCATTTTCTGACTCCACTCTAAAAGTTAATGCTAAAAGAGCAGAGGGCTTTGCAAGTATAGTCCTTATTATGGTCCTAATGCCTTGAACAATGTCTGACACAGATATTTGTTGAAATTAAAGTTAGTTCAAAGGACTGAAAGAAAAAAAAGATGTATTTGTATGTAAAGACAAGGAAGAAGTAATATAAAGTCAAAGGAAAATGAAAATATATTTTTTAAGTTTTCTAACATTGGGAGAAAATATTGTGTCTTACAAGTAAAATGTAAATCAAAGAAAAAAAGAAAAAAATGTAAATCAAAGATACAGTGTAGACCTTAAAACAAAAATGAAGATTAAACAATATTCAGAAAATTAAAAATTAATTAAAGATTAAATATTTCTTTCTTTCTTTCTTTCTTTCTTTCTTTCTTTCTTTCTTTCTTTCCTTTGCGGAACCGGGGATTAAACTCAGGCCCTTGTGCTTGCCACGCAAGCGCTTTTTCTACTGATCTATCTCCCCAGCCCCAAGATTAAATATTTTAAAACAATACAACTAAGGGAAAGTTTTCATGGTAGTAAAGAATTACTAAGTATAAAATATAACATAAACTATATGAATATAACTATCTTGATTTTGGCATAGAGTGAACTATTATATGACTGACCTATAAATGCTTTCTGCATTTTTATTTTACATAATTTTTATTGTTATATCCACTTAAACTTACAAATTATTTATAATGTGCATTCTATTATTAATCTCATGTTGTATATTCATTTCAGAAATATTTCACTAAAATTAATCGTCTACATCTTATATCCTTAAAATTTAATATTTGTCTATAATTTTAATATGCTACATAATCATTTATTTTCAATAAAGATAATGAGAAAAAAACAAAGTTAAGTAAGTGAAAATATCTGTAAATAGTTTTAATGCAAGGTTCAAATATGTGAATTAGAAGAATTAATCCAATTCAATGTTAATAAATATAAATGTTATCAGAAGAGTCTGTTGAGGTCTTTTAAAGTATATTGCTATAGTAAAGTCAAGTCACATAAAAGTTTAGCTTTTATGAGTGTTTTAATATAATAGATTAATTTTTATTGTATGTAAGTATAAAAATAGCCAGTGATTTACAATGTAGTGTATTAATAGCAAATTCAAGACAATTAATCTAACACGTCAGGAGACAATTGTCATTGTAATTTGTCAGTTAGACAATCTGAATTGTCATTCACATTTCTCAGGAGAAGAGAGACTTCTTACACAATGGAAGGTCAAATGGGGCAGCACTAAGGTTAATAATGATACAAAGGAGGGGGTGGCTAATGTAGAAAAGACTCAGTTCCATGTATTGTAGAAAGCAATGAGAGAATTGGCTTGTTATAGTAATTTCAGCAAGATTTAAAGTAAGGGTTTATATGTCGTTCTTTCTTACCTGGCCCTGCTGTGATTAGGGAAGGTAGGCACTGGCCTGAGTGCAGATGCTGATAAAGGTAATTGGAAATGTGGATCTTTGATGGACTGGTTGATCTGCCTTTTAAAGAGACCCTTTGGGAGAACTTTGGCATGGAGAGCAAAGAATGTAAGAGGCTGAGATGCAGAAATAGGGCATACTATTACTGTGACCAGAACTGTATTGGATATGCACTCTGGGAAATTCTAACCCATCAAATGTACAGCTGCTAGAAATGTGCTTAATATACCCAGTTCACTGGACACTCAGAACAGTGTTATGTAAAACATGCAAATTCTTCATAAATTGTCAACTTGCTCTATCTAATGCAATCTTGCATGTGACTGACAAAATTTATGTACATAAATGATAACATATCAGTGAACAACAAGTGATCCAAATTTAAATTTTCAAAGCTGTTTCTCACCCCATACATCATTTAATGAACTTTAAAAGCTGCCTCTCATTTTTTTATCTCCACTTCTTCCAGCAGAGAAATACGGTACATGAAGGATTTTCCATTGCCCATTTTTAGGAACAAATCACAGTTTTTATGAGGTGTCCCATAGAGCTCTTTTCCTTCTCATGACTTCATACTACACAGTAAATAAATAATCACATGAATGAGAAACCATCTCCTGATTGAAAATTTGTGTAAATTCAAGTTGAATTCAATCACCATTAGTTATTAAAATCGTGAGCTTTATTATTCTTTTTGTTTCCATTCAATATTGGCAAGGTCCTGAATACAAGTTAGGAAACTGGAGAAGATTCAATAGCTTAGTAGTAGGAATGAAGCCATGACAAATTATATATACACAGACCAATGCATTTCTGTGTGGAGCTAGAGCTGTTTCTCACGCTCCCTGTGAGCTTGCCGTGCAGTAGACAGGCTGATGGGAGATATGCCAGTTGTTTTGCATACCTCCTTCGGAAGTTTTTATTGTTACAGTAACAATCCATTCATATTCTTCTGTCCTTTGTTCTTGTTGTTAAAATAAATTTAACATTAGGAGGAAAACTTTGTTTGCGTGTTACTTGAAATGTTATATCAATCTCCTCTCCTTTCCTTCTTCCCTTGCTTGTGTTCATCAAAAGAATCAACATGTAAATATGACTTACAAAGACTAGGTCAATCTATTTTTCAGATGAAAACACACAAACACACACACACAGTACTGTTTTTTTTTTTTTTTAATGCTCATCCAACCTGTGAGAATCATCCTGAGTATAAAGTAATAAACTAACATGACTTTTTCTTTAGCCATAACAAAGTTCCAAGAGACACAGCAGAGATTAAATATTCTGATATGAGCAATTGCGACAGGTTAAACATCTCCTCTGGGTTGAGTTTACTGATTGAAACGTCTGGTCTCAGTTGCTTGGCCCTCTGCCGTGCTTTCTTCAGATGGCATAGGGAAACTTCTCTTGCTGACAAGAGATGAAACATTTCTGCCAGCTGAAGTGACATTGTGCTTGCTCTATAATGATACAAGGCCCTGAGGTCCTTCAGCAAGAATGATAACAAAGAAATCCTCATTAGCTAACTAAGAAAGAATGAAGGTCATCCCACAGAGAGAATGTCATGGTTTCACATCACCTAGAACATTTGTTCTTCATTAATTTTGTAAACCCAAGCTGGGCCATCGTCTAGTAGCATTTTAATATTCTGTCCTCTGTCAGAAATAATGATTCGGGCACTTGTTTCCTTGATAATATGCTTAAAATAACATTTTATGATTATTTGCCTTCACAGAAATTAATTCAAATAATGCTTGAGGATGCAATCTGATTAGATTTAGTATTGATAATAACAGTTTATATTTCGCAGATAAAATAAATGAAAGTTATAGACATCTATACCGCAACATTCATTTTCACCAAATCATAGCACTACTATCACTCTTTATAATGAAATTTTATAAAATAAGAAGTTAGTTGTGGACTTGCATGTAGAAAGTGTTTTTTTTAATAGAAAGAGACTGCTAAACATTTTCATCAACACTAAAAAAAGACAACTAGAATTTTTTTTTAATAGAGACTATAACCATTTTCATTATACTGAAACTTGATGTGACTGGTGCATCAATTATTTTGTAAGTGCACATTTATACCCAAGAAATGTTTCACTGTAGGTAGAAAACAGTGAAAGCATATGTGTAAAATGTTGCAAAAATAAACTTGAGAGGGATGCCTATTATTTCTTTTGCCAGGCTTATTTGGTAGTTTATGTCATGAAATTTTTTTTTTGTATTTTTGAGACAGGGTCTTGCTATGCAGTTGAGGCTGGCCTTGAGCACACTTTTGTAGTCTAGGCTGTCTTGAACTCACACCAATCCTCCTGCCTCAGCCTCCTGAATGCTGGGATTACAGGCATGAGCCACCACGACCGGTTTATGTCATGAAATATTTATCATTGCTATAGACTGTGATGGTGGACTTTGGCACTGATGTACTTTGAGGCTTTTAGTAGAAAATATAGAACTCATTCTATAAGCACAAATTTATTATTGAATATATGTGTCTTTTTATAAGAATATGTATTTTTAATAGTTTTCAGATATTGTTATTAAAATGGTCTGTAGTGTGGGTCATGGTGTCATGTACCAAATATGCTTTGCGCCAGAAAGTCACACATTATAAGAATGATGTAGGCATGTTCAGTTGCTAACACAAAACTTGAGTCATTAATCTAGTTGTATTGAATATTTAAGACAGAAGCCAAATAGCAATTCTAATACTACTTTATATATACATGGATGATTAAGGCCCCTAGTATATTATTATGTTATAGAAACACTTCAGTAATAGGCAAGAAGCTAAGGGGGGGTCAACAAATAGAAAACATCATAATTATATCAATGTATAATGTAACAGGCAAAATTATGGAAATTAAAAAAGAAAAAATCTGACTGTCTCTTTAAGAATGAATATGTATAGCAATTTAAATTGTATTAATCGAAACTTATATAAAAATGAAATCATACAAAGCTCACGTGAAATGAATATTAGATGAAAAGTTCAAAATGCTATAAAATATGTCAAGAATCACATTTTGTTCCAGATTCCAAATTATGTTCATAATAATTAACAGTAATCATTGGCCAATAGAAATACAGGGTTGGCCTGATAGCTCAGTGGATGAAGTACCTGCTTAGGTAGAAGACAACGGCCAGAGTTTGATTCCCAACCTGCAGTGCCAGCCCCGCCTGGGGGGCACGCTGAGATGGCACCTGAGACTGGGCATGGTAGTGCACACCTGTAATCCCAGCACATTGGGTGGTTGAGAACAGGAGAATCATTATGAATCCAATCTAGTAGCGAGATCCTGTCCACCCTGTCCTAAATACAGGAAAAAGAAAAGAAAAGAAAAGAAATACATTGTCAATAGTTACTGTGTTTGGCTGGGGAGATAGCTCTGTGGCACAGGTGCCTGCCTGGCAAGCAAAAGGTCATGAGTTTGAACCCTGATGCTGCATTAAAAAACAAAACAAAACAATAGTTACTGTGTTTTATGTGATATATCTATATGTATAAAGATAGAGATAGAGATAGAGACAAGAGATAGATAGAGATAGAGACAGAGATAGATAGAGACAGAGATAGATGCGTACACACACACACACACACACACACTAGTCATTCCAGGAAGATAGCTTTGAGAATGGTAAAGTTGTTATCTTATTTACTCCAGTTGTTTTTCAAATGATTTAGGAGAGACTGATATTGTCCACTTCTATGCACTACACTGATGTGATGCTGCTCAGTCCCTCTGCCTGTTGCACAAAATCCACGCACACCCTGAGTCACAATTGTCACTCGTCTACCCGGAGGCATTGATGGATGAAACTCAAGGAGAAGCATCCATCTGCTGTAGTCTCCCACTGAATTCCACTGGCTTGTGATGCCATTTGCAAGTCAATGACAAAGTCAGATTCATTTCTTTTCTTCTATGTCATTTGCTGCAATATGTTGGCTGATGGAACAGTAGAGACGGCATATAACCATGTGGGATATAGCTATTCCTTTCCTTTCATCTTATTTGAGAAGTCACTTAAAAGTGATTAGTTTCATTAGCTTAATATATAATTGCTTAATTCTATAATCTAATACAAAATGTTACAGAATTAAAGAGATCAAAATCAAACCAAACCTTATTCTATCATTACTATCATCTAGTCTTATGATAGAATATTTTAGTGTAACAAATATTTGAAGTAAAGCTACACATATTTGTGATGATTTTTATATTTCTAATTCTTACCTTATGAATATTAACATTTAATTAAAAATTAACATGAATACTATAACATAATTTTCCTATGTGATTGACTTCTAATCTTTATCTGTGTAGAGCAGATACCTCAGGCCAAGTTCTTTTAATATGAAGATAGCAATCTTTTTCTACTTGTCTTGTATTCTGCTCCTGAAAATTTAAATTGCACAGAACACAAAACATCCTGTGTGAAAACACTGCATAAGATTTCATTTTCTTTATCATTTTTCTCTGTTTTGCCTATTTTTACTGTTAGCATTCCTTATTTCAAAACAATGTTGAGGACAAGGCTCCCAGCCATAGCTATTGAAGTATGAAAATATCATTCTCTTAACTAAGAAAAATCACTTTTTCTACCAAATTGAATTCTAAACCATATTTCTTCATCTCCCTCTCCCTGTCCTCCATGTCCTGCCTCTCTGCTTCTGTCTTTGTGCTTCTACTACACACTACCTACAAGGCATATGCATCTGCTTGTGTTTCTTAGTACTACCACCTGCCTGAGACCCAATAAGTTGCATGGCTCAGTTTACTGATCATTCCAAGTACAGTTCCTTCACGGAGTGTTCTGTATCTTGGTCAGGCTTGGAAAGCACCAAGAACAGGACAACATTTAGCTCAAATAACTTCTTGTTACCATTTCTATGTACCCTTCGAGGGGATTGGTCAAATATTTCTCATTTCAATTCCAAATTACATGTTGTTTATGCCCTATGTATTGGAATTTTTCACTTTCATAGAATATTTACCCAAAGAAAGTATATGTTATTTAATGTCTTATTCAACTTTCTACATACCATAATTCCCATGAAACATTTTTACTATCATGCTTTCTTAAAGCCACTGAAAAGATTAGTGGACATTTGTGTCCTCCATGGGTATTGCTTCCCTGAATTTCTCCAACTATAGGCACAATGAAATGAATTTTCATTTGTTTTAATGCACCAATTTCCCTTATGTTACTACAACTTTTGTGACTTGATTTTTTTTTTTCTTGCTTTTCTGAATATCTACTTTTTTGGTTGTTTGTTTCTCCTAGTAATTGTTGATTTTTGTGTCTTAAAAGCTATTTTTTCATACCAGTGTTTTCGACTGTATTTAATGCTCTAAAGGAGGTGCTCTTTTGATCATCTTATTAGTAATTTTCCAATACTTATGTAAGTCATATATTTGGACGAATAAGCAGTGCGCCTAATTTGTTTTTTGTTTTCTAGTATGTTTCAATTTCTAGAGGTAAAGATTCTACATATGTATGTAGAATATACACATATACTCACACTCCTACCACCAGCACCAAGGGGGGGTGGCTTCAATTTTTTTTTGGATGTTTCTTTTTCTTGTTCTTCTTCCTGTTCTCTTTGTTCATGGTCATTTTTCTATCTATTTGAGGCAATAATTACAGATGATATAATGCTAAATGGTATTTTTCTTTAAAGTGAGATGATCAGAATGTATGGCATGGAAAATTAGCATTATGTGTCTACCTTTTTTTTTTTTTTTTTTTTTTCAGGACCGGGGTTCAAACTCATGACTTTGCACTTGCCAGGCAGGCACTTGTGCCACGGAGCTATCTCCCCAGCCCCTCTATCTTGTACTCTGAATAGCTACTGTAAAGACAACAATATGCAATGCGCTACTTCTTGTAACTGTCCTATTAATCTGTTTTGGAACTGTCTCATGCTATTTCTTTCTCATTAAAATTAATAAAGAATGAAAAAGAATAAAATTCAACTGAAAATAAAAAATAAAATACAGATAAATAGAATACACAGTATAAAAAAAAAAGAAAATGAGCATTATAATGCTCTATATTAGACATAACAGAATTCCAGACCTCATTCCTGGTCCATTGAGTAAAATTTCCCATTTCATCAGGTTAACCATGATGATATTTTTCTGCACATTGAACTTTTGGAAACATTGATCAAAAATAATTCATTAGTCTCGAAGGCTATAAACAAAATAAAAGGCTAATATAATACTATTTTATTTATTTATTATTTTTTGTTATGTATTTTTATATTATGGCTGGCTCAGCCTGCCCTGGGGGTGATCTGGCACAGCACGTGGTGCCGGGGATTGAACCACTGCCCCTGCGGTTGCCTAAGCTTGCCTAAGCAGGTGCGTTAGACCACTGAGCCATCTGGCCGACCTCGTGTAATATTATTTTCAATACATCTGCCTGCACTCCAGACTCAGCAGCTACTCTGTAAACTCGAAAAATACGGGTTAAATTTTCTCAATGCCGAACATAAGCGATTCTGTCATAGACATTTGATGATGTTTTTGTCCAAAGTCTTTTTTAAAAAAAATTATTTATTTATTTATTTATTTATTTATTTATTTATTTATTTGTCTTTTTGAGACAGGGTCTTGCTATGCAGTTGAGGCTGGCCTTGACCTCACTTTTGTAGCCCAGGCTGGTCTTGAACTCGCACCAATCCTCCTGCCTCAGCCTCCCGAGTGCTGGGATTACAGGTGTGAGCCACCACGCCTGGCTTCCAAAGCCTTTTCATGAAGTGATGCAATAAATAAATTGACTTTTGAGACTCGTGCTGCGCTACATTGTTGGGTTATAAATTGTAACCCGCAGACCATCATGACAGATGCAGCTGATGAAGCAGAGACAATGCCAAAGGTGAGCTGATGGCCACAGTGCACTGTGACTCCACTCGTAGCTGCCCAGTGAGAGTTACAAGAAATGACTAGAGGACAGAGGAAAGGTCACATATGCTTCCCGTGGAGTGTGAGGGAAAGCTTGGTAGAGATAGCTAGGACTCCTGTAAGACCCATTAGAGGAAGTAAGCACGAAGAGAGAGTAAGACTGCCCCAGGCAGAGGAAAGACGGCATGTGACTGCTCTTTGGGCGAAGAGCTC
>PVJA010003542.1:0-12162 GCA_004027025.1 Myocastor coypus | reverse complement strand
AAAATAATAATAAATAAAAAGAGAAAACTTAAAACTCTTTGGGGCTGGGTTTCATGTAAGAGTATTTCAGGGAGATTATGCATATACTAGAAAAAAACATATCACTGGCACCTGTGATAGAATTTAATCCAAACTTTTAAAAATCAAATTTTGTTTAATAACATATTCCCATATTTCTTTTCTTTTTGTTTTTTTTTTTTTTTGTTTTTTTTTATAATGTATTTAGTACAGGGTCTACAGGGTCTCACTACATAAATCAGACTCCTCCTGATTCTCCTGTTTTCAGCCTTTCTGGGATTACAGACACGCACCCCATGCCCATTCTCAATCTCTGTCTCAGCACGCCCAGGCACGGGGTTGGCGTGACACGCCAGGAATCGAATCCCAATCTCTTAGCTATCTGACGGGCTAGACTCCTGTGTTTGTTAAATCACTTCCTTTAACTCACCACAAGTATGAACTATCATGTAAACTCCTTGGTAAACATTTTAACAGTGAAATAATTCAAAGAAACCAAAATGTTTCCCCTTAATGATCTACATTGTACGCATAAAAGATTCAATTTCATGCCATCTTCACTTTTTTTTCCTCAAGTAAGGGGCTTATTTTGTCACTAAAGAGAGAATAGAATGATCCCTGTTGTCTTAGAGATTTTTGCTGTTTCTCTATTTCCTTCCTGAGAGTCCTTGACCTAGCTGACATTTTAATGCTTTAGTTCTTCAGTCACTAGTCTCTTTTTCCCTTGATTAAACTTTCTTTGTCAACATAACAGACACACGAGGTTGATCAAATAGAGAGAGAGGAATTTCCTCTGTGGATAGAGTTTAAAACTTGTTTCGTATCGAAATCCAAAATTCCTTTAATTCTTGAAGTGGAAATTAACAAGTAGTATAACTCTTAGGATGAAATCACCTCCTGAAACTTTTTAAAATTGGAAGACAATTTATATTGGCAGAACTAGTCAAGCTATGTGTTATTATGTGCTATCTTCCTCCATAAATATCTAGTTATTTTTAGTTAATGAATTAATGAGCTGCTCCTTGAAATATGATAATTAACTACCATTTGACTGATAGAAGAAACAAATTCTCTGATGGGGAAATGAGAGGCTTTCAGGAATTCTAATCTCTCATGCAAAGCATATTTGAGGTAAATATTACTACCCTGCACCGTCTCCCTTGTTAGAGAAAACTGTTTTCAGTTCCATCAATCTCAGTCTATTTATTTAGAAATTACTGAGTTATTAGAGCTGCTGTCTGGTCTCTTGTGTTTAATTTTCACTCGGCATCACATTCAGAAATCCTGGCTGCTGACGAAGTGCTGTGTGGTTTCATTTCTGCATCTTCCAGTGCCATAAAATGAATCTTGCTGTGAAAAATGAAGATTAATGGGCTTCATAATGACTCTCCACTGCTAAAGGCAATCTGAATAAAGAAGAGGGAGGAAAAGTGTGTGTGTGTGTGTGTGTGTGTGTGTGTAGAGAATGAAAAAGGAAGCTAACAGACTTTAAAAGGCTTTAGATTATTTTGAATAAAAATAAACATTGATAGTATGATGTTTTCTCAAAAAATAATTTGAACTACTCTATCAGCCCAAATGTGCATTTTATCTGTGTATACTGAAAGGAAAGACTAAAACAAATATTTATATACACATGTTCATAGCAGCATTATCCACAAAATGTCAAACAAGCCCAATGTCTACCAGTGGATGAATGGATTAAAAAATCTATATAAAATTAAATAGAATATTATTGAGCCCTAAAAAAGAAAACTTTGACACATGATGTAACACAAATGAACACAGAAGACATAATGTCCTTTACAAAACCCAGTCACAAAGGGACAAATACTGTATGATTGTGCTTATGTACAACTGTCTGGCCTAGGTAAATGTATAATAAAAATGGAAAGGTAATTATTAGGGACTAAGAGAAAAAGAAAGTGGGAAAGTATAATGTACATACTTTTAATTTTTCAAGCTGCTGGTGATCATTGTTGTACAGTATGATGGGATTTATGCTGCTGAGTTGTATTTATAAAGTTCTTTTTTATTTTTATTTTTTTGCAGGCCTAGGGTTCAAACTCATGACCTTGCACTTGCCCAGCATGCACTTGTACCACGGAGCTATCTCCTCAGGCCCTATAAAGTTATTTAAGTGATAAATTTTATTTCATTCATATTTTACTACAAAGTAAATAAAAACAAAAGTAAGCCATGATCCTAGTGAATCAGTTCATAAACCAAATAACTACTAAATAGAAATGGTGTACTTTAAAATATAAAAATAACTTTTCCAAGTATTTTTTCTTTGTTTTTCAAACTGTTTTACCTAAATCAGCCAAAACAGATAACGTTTGCAGAGTTTTATTGATGTTGTAGTGGAATAGACATTCTGAATGTCACACATACATTAGCTCTCTTGAAATAAGACAACCATGCGTCTTTTAATTTACATGAGTATCACAGAGAGCTGATTTTTTTTAGTATCAGTTTTAGGCTTGGGGCAACAAAGTGCTACCACAGCTCACAGTTGCATGTGAAAAGAGAAGCATAGGTCACAGCTCGACCTCATGCACAAGGTACAGCCTTATGCAATTATGGTTGCCGACATAACAGAAGCAACACAGGCTATAGGTATAATGATGCAAAGGTATTTATTATGTAGAGCTAGTGGCAGTACCAGACACAGGATATTTGCAGTGGTTCTCTGTGGTACCAGTGGCAGGAGAATCCATAATGGCCTCCTATGCCCAGAGACACATGACTTCCTAATTACTTGGCATAAAGCAACAGGCACCAAATAAGAGCATCCAGGATGCAGAATCCATCCAAAGGAGCCAAAGTAGCAGCTCATTAGACAGGTGGAGGTGAGATTCTGGACTGGGTAGCTGAAAAACTGGAGAGTAAAGTTCAATAGCAATTAAAAAGACTGGACTCTTCCAAAGTGAGGACACTTCCTTCTTCTATCCAAGCGTATCAGCTAGAGCCAGCCACAGCTGGATAAGTCATCGCACTTCATTTACCAGGCCTATGTTTACTAATTCCAACACACCCCTACTGTGTTCCACTAATCCTCTCTTTCATCTACTTAATCCATTCAAGTGGCCATGCCATTAGTGTTTGCAATCCACCCCTTGACAAACTTGACAACAAAATACAACCCTTTAAACCATACTTAATCTTCAAATAAGTAGTGAGTTCATAATTTTATTTGACATGATAAAACCTTGCTACAAGTGAATAGATTGTATATTAATTTTCTTCTGAAAATAGAAGGCACTTGCCTTGCTAGTGTAAGCAAAGTGATGTTGGTGGGCCTATGAATAAGTATGGAGAAAAAGCAGTTGCCAAATCAATGGATACATACAAAGTAACAGGAGATGAGTTGATTTTCTGCAACACCAAAACTAAATCTGGCACAGGGACTGCAACTGAGGTTACCACTTGAATAGGTGTACAGCAGGGCACTGTAATTATCCAAAGCCCACCCATCATTCTGCTCATGTCAGAGAAGAGTTAAACTGGGATCTAATGAGAACCATCTCCCCTTCATCTTTCAGGATCTTCATGATGCAACTAATTTCTGTGATTCCTCCAGTGGTGTGATACTTTCTTGGATTTAATATTTTCCTAGGTAGAGACAACTCTGATGGATTCAGTGTGGTCCATCATAATGGCTCTTTGATCATAGAAGGAACTAATGTGGATTTTCTGTCAGGTACTAATTACATCTATGCTAATTACACATTGTGGAACTGGAAAAGTAACCCCAGGATGGATCCAGAGAACACCTGGATTACGATGATTTGGATTATGACTAAAACACAATTGAACATCTTATGTCCAGATCCCTCTACTCTTACTAAAGTACCACAATAGATGTTTATGTCTGTTAGAGCTCAAGATTTTCCTTTATCATTTGCCTTGAGATGCTAAGTATGCTAACTAGCATCACTAAATTTATAACTCTTCCAAAAATGTTTTAAAGTATTGTATGTGGAATCACTAAATTTCTTGCATCTTGAAAGTACCAAATTTGGATAACCAAATGGACCTGTGTTGTGTATTTCTTTAGTTTGCCAAGACTACAAATTATGTTGTATTTAATGTCAGGTGTCACCATGCCACCCTGGCTTTGTCAAATTAGACAGCCAACTCTAGGAACCACTAAACTGATTAGAAAAATGCATCACTTCCGTGTTTCTCTAGGACCACTGTTGGTACCAAAATCTACATCAGCCATGGTTCTCTCTAGGAACAAGTTGAGTAGAACAGATAGTTGGAGATACATCAAGACAGACACACAGATATACAGATAGGCAGGCAAACAGATTTATTAACTTGTATTACAAGATCAGAGGCAGCAGTAAGCACAGTGGCTGTGAACAGTATTATCTGTGGGAGAGGCTACAGAAGCCCTCTATAAGATCAGAGGCATAATAATCCGTAGTGGCCATTTGTGTCCTAGAGATCTAGGGAAGTAGCTTCACACCTCAAAGAGAAAGAGGCAGCTGCACAAGAGGGATCAAGTATGCAACATCGGCCCAAAGCTGAAGGTCTGGAATCTCACTGTAGAATTACTTGTATAAAAGAATTTTTGAGAGCAAAAAACCAAGACATTAAATTGAAAAGGCAATGGTCATAGGGCCTGCCAAATAGCTCAGTGGATGAAAGTGCCTGCTTATGCAGATGCAGGGGCCTTGGCATTCAATCCCTAGCGTGCCATGCTGGCCCTGCCACCAGGGTGCCCTGAGACAGTGAATGAGACTGGGCTCGGTGACCCACGCCGGCAATCTCAGTGCTTCAGAGACTGAAAAACAGGATGGTTAACTATGAGTCCAATCTGTGTAATAAGACCCTGGAGACCCTGCATACATACATTAAAAGAAAAAGCAATGGCCCAAACTGGAGGTCCTCTGACACAAGACCACTTCTTTCCTCTTTCTCTTTATATTCTTTTTATAGTTATAATGGCTGGTGACGTCCCTATATGAAACGTGTCTTTCCCTTTCTATTTTCTGGCCTACATGTCACTCATCCACACGTACACTCAGAACTGTGCCCAACTACTCTTCCGTAAGTACACCAATCCCTTCAAGTTGACATATTGGTACTAACAGCAACAACTCTACCAAACTGTGAATTTCCAATAGCTTTTGCAAATCTTACCTACAATTCATGTAACATTCTTTTTATTCAGTAATGTTCTTTTTGTGGATGTCACAGCTTAGATCTATAACATCTTCCAGAAGTTTTATGCAATCAGAAGTGAACCTTAGGCCAGGAGTGGTGGTGCACGTCTGTAATCCCAGCACTCAGGAGGCTGAGGTAGGAGGATCAGCGCGAGTTTGAGACTAGCCTGGGCTACAAAAGTGAGCTCAAGGCCAGTCTGAACTGCACAGTGAGACCCTGTCTCAAAAAGACAAAAAAAAAAAAGAAGTGAACCTTAGAGAAATTGACTGGATCAGGGGGGACTATATAGATCTGTTGATTAGTCCGTCAATTAGTTTATGGAAGAATGTACTGTTCGGAGTTGGAATATGAGAAAGAGGCTGTTCATCTGGGACCATGGACACTTCCTCCAAAATCCTTCTTTCTCTCTTACTTCTTGGCCAGTGAAGCTGTTTACTTGCTCCTGCCAACACCTTTGACCTTGCTGTTTCTAATGTTTTAGGAGAACATGGACTAAATCCACTGAAACTGTGAGACACACCTTTCCTCCTTTACATTATGGAATTGTGGATATTTATTGCCTTCTACAGACTAAAACGTTCATTTAAACAATAAAGATGATGAAATTTCACTGAGTTTACATATTTATGATTTTATGGGTAAAGGAGAATGATCCTCATTAAATCATAAATACTTGTGTGTAATTTTTTCCACAAGTGGGAATTATAATCTTGTTTTTTGTTTTGTTTTGTTTTGTTTTTGGTGTTCCCTCCCCCCTGGGAATACTGGTACACTTAATCCTTTTTTCTTTTTTTTTTTGGTGGGGCAGGGGTTCGAACTCATGCCCTTGTACTTGCCAGGCAGGCACTTGTGCCACAGAGCTATCTCCCTGGTCCCAATCTTTTGATTCTTAAAGCAGGGCATCAAACAAAGCTTAGAATGTATAGTGATTATTATAATTAAGAGTATAGAAATTATATATATATACATATATATATATATATATATATATATATATATATATATATTTTAGGGAAGGGTCTATGCAGAGGATCTCAACCTGTGGGTCGCAACCTTGACGGGGTCGAATGACCAAAACACAGGGTCACCTAAAGCCATCGGAAAATGTTATTTATTTGTAATTACAGTTTTGAAGTAGCCACCAAAATTATTTTTTGGTTTGGGGTCACCACAACATGAAGAACTGTATTGCAGGGTCACAGCATTAGAAAAGTTGAGAACCACTGGTCTATAAGGTATTCAGGGTCTCACTACTAGATCAGACATGTAGTGATCTGCCTGTTTATACTCTCCCAAGAGCTGAGATTACAGAAGCACACCACCACACCCAGTCTCAATTGCTGTCTCAGGGAACCACATGAGTGGGGCCAGCACTGGAGGCCCAGGGATTGAAACCCCAGCCCTGTGCCTTCTTGCAGGCACTTTAGTTCGCTGAGCTATTTGGCCAGCACTGAAATTTTATCTTTTGTTTCAAAGGCACTTACTATAAAAGCATAGATAAATATATAGTGTGTTGCTGTGTGTGTTATTGGTAATTAATATTTATTCATTTATTTCTTGTAGTATCAGGGTTTGAACTCAGGTTCTTGCGCTTTCCAGACAAGCACTTATTTTACTGAGCTTTCTCCCCACCCTCAAAGTATATTTTAATGATTATCAAAATATATTCTTAGTTAATATATTTAATATTCTTAGTAAATATTAAATAAGATTGGAATTCAACTTTATCAGGAGCTTCTATGGGGTTGAAGCAATAAGCTTTTAATCATGATCATTTTGTGTGTGTGTGAGTATGTGTGTGTGTGTGCATGTGTGTGTGCGTGTGTGTGTGTGTGTGTGTGCATGTCTGTGTGTGTGCAGGGCCTCACTAAGCAGCTCTGACTCATACTGATCCTCCTGTTTCCTGCCTCCCAAATGCTAGGGTTACAGGTGGGGACTCCAGGATTCCATCACCAACCAGCTCAGCATGCCCAAGAGCAGAGCCATCATGGCAAGTGGGGCAAGGAATCGAACTCTGGCCCTCGCGCTTCCCTAAGCAAATGCTTAGTCCACTGAGCTATGCAGATGACCCTCATAATCACTTTTAACTATCAAGACTGTCCACTCTGAATAATGGTGAACCAGTCACAAAAAGTGTGATTTCCTTTCACTTCTTTCAGTTTCCAGGAATTGTAACACACCATTGCTCTCTGCTTAATAATGTGACACCTTGAGGCAAGCTTAAATCTGACACTGTTGAACGTAGTCATTGATCCAGTAGTTTCTGCCTTCTCTGTCAATTAAATGTAGTCTTCCAGTTTGCTTTCAAACTTTCCAAACATTTCTAGTGATTTTCTTTACCAGAAATCTTACAAATATTAGCATGTGTGGTAGTCAGCAGGAAAGACAGAAATGAGGATGAGCAATCTCAGTGAACTGTAGACATCTAAAGACTGCAGTCTCCTTGACTCTGTTAAGTAGAATCACAATAGCTTTATTTACAGCTACTTTATTTCAATGTATGGGGCTTCTATAAAAATAGTTGATATTATTTGAATGCATGAAATATGTCACACAAAGCTAAAAAATTTATAAGCCCCATCTAGAGGAGGACCAAAGATTATTTTAGGGTATACATAGGTATGTATGCCATTAAGCTATATGGAATCAAATAAAGAAATGAATATATCCATTTTAATAATTTTCATAATGATTAATCCTAGGCAAAAGTAATAATTTTTGTCAGTCTTTAATCTTTATACTTATCAGAGATCTTGCACTTTCACTCCAAGATAAGGCACATAAGCATAGCATAGTATATTTAGATGAATTTTAATATTGTCAGTTCTTTGAAGGAATATGTACTTTTACTGTTCAGTGACATAAATATTCCATCTATAGTGGTGACAAGGAGGTTCCCATGAACATAAAGTAGACATAGGGACTTTCACCATAAGGACAAATGTGATTTAAAGAGTAATGCTCATGAATTCAAAATGATAAGATTAATAAAGTGTCACAAAAATGTCCAAAGTCAGTGAAGTATTTTATTATAAAATTATATTTGAACTATTTATTACCATTTGGGTTTACTAAAAACTCTAAAACTATTTAAGGCATTCTCAGTCCAATTTGTATGTTTCCATAGTGATGTACATGACAGTTATGATATTCATGATATCAGATCCACAGGAGCACATAGCTGGTCAGGGCAAAAAAGCATCAAACAGATGATTATAATAAAGCAAAAAGGCTTTTCTTTTTTGGAAAATAACACAAGCAAAGATAACAATACCAGCTCAGAGACCCTAAATTATTTTTATGAATTGCACATTTAAGTAACAACCATGCCATCGAAACAGATGAAGTTAAAAAAAATAAATGAAAGCAACCATGCCTTTATTTTTAAGTAGACTTCATCAATAAGACAGAGGTTTGTACTGACATTAGGTGCTTTTGCAGTCTTCTCTAGTGCACAGCTCTGTCTGCATGATGGTTGCAAGGGAGACCAAAGTGGCTGGGGAGCACAAAGTGTGCGTGGCACACTTCGTGCCCTCCACAGATGATGGCAAGTCCCACTGAAGGAAATGTACCACAGGGCAGTGACAGTGTCATTCTGATTAGCACTAAATTGTCAATAGGTTTCAGACACTGAGGATAGCAATGTGTAACACTAAAACCACGCTTGGAATGCCTGACTTTTTGGTCTTTTAGGTGTGTGCTGTTTCTACTGCCATTTCAATGACTGCTATACTCTCTCAAGTAATTTTTGTGTAATAAAAGAGACAATGAAAAATGCCATAGGATTGAACTGCTACAATCTTGTGTATGCTTAGATTTCTAAATTTCTGTGTAGAAATATGTAACTGATTTTTATCACATTCTGTAGGTATTTATTAGAATATCAATTATTGATGAAATATACTGGTTCTATGTTAAGTCTAAGGCATTTGATGCTCAGAAAGACAGTGATATTAAGCGCAAGTGCCTATGTTATAGAGTAATAGTATCGTTAAACTTCTCTTCTGGAGGGTTAACAACTTAAGTTTGCAGAACAAAACATTAGGGAAAAGAATGGCTACAAGGATACACAATATTTTGGCCCTATCTCTTCAAGGCCAGTGAGAACTCAGGACGTATGAGAACTTCTACTGTAACATCGTATAACTCAGTGGGCTCCCAAATTTTCTGTTGAAGGAGATTATGGGGCCAGTGACTAAAACCACTGTAGAATGTACCTAAGGAGAGTCACTTAGAGAGTAAACATTCTCTTGCGCTTTCACAGAGAGCAAGCTGGTCAAGAAATGCCCATAACTCATCCAGATGGCTGACAATAATAAGTTTTACATAATGCTGTACATGGTTTCAGGGTAAATCCTGAGGGCATATAAAGGTTACATTTTTTATTATATGTCTTATTTTAACTTGACCTTAATCACCCAGCAGAGAAGTTTAACCATGAGGCATAAAAAGTAAAGCCAGATTAGTATGCTGATCTGTAAAAGACTTAAGTCAACAGCTTCCAACACTGCCAGCTCTGCTGATAGTACATTACCATTATGAAATATTAGACTCTACATACAACTACTTTCTCTTAGTTCAATGAGAAGAAATATTTGTACTACTACTGTACAAAAAAATTTATCCTGTCTACATCTTGTACTCTGAACAACTACTATGAAGAAGCTATGCATTATATTAATTATTGTGGCTGTCCTACTAATGTGTTTTGAGACTGTCTCATTGCTATTTCTGATCAAAACTAAAAAAAAAAAAAAAAGCAGCATAAAATATGTGTTAGTAACAAAAAAGAAAAATGATTCTGAGCAGAATAAAGTGAGTGAGAACAGTGACATCACAATGAACAGAGACAAGAAAGGGAACAAAGAGGTTAAATGAAACTATATAACGATTGTTTGCTTCATTCTATGGTTTCAGGTGTCTGTATTCTTTTTAACTTGAAAAAGACCTATGGTTTTAATCTTGAAAAAGAACTTAAAGTTACTTTGTTATCTTAAATTTTCATTTTCTGATTTATGTAGCAAAAGTTGTACTTTCTTCGAATTTGTGAATGCTATATTAAAAAAACAATTATATTGAATAAAGCCCAAGTATAATAATTTGAAAAATCCACTTTTAGTTTGAAAATATCTCAACAAATTAGTCTAGCTAAAAGTTTTACGCCATGTATGTTCTCAACTTTGATTCATATTTGTAGCCATGTTTCCCACAGAATTATTTTCCTAATAACATATTACTGAATTTTTTTTTGAACCAAGATCTCACTATACATTTGAGGGTGCCCCTAAGCTCACAATATAGTCCAGTATGGCCTCAAACTTGCAATGATCTTCCTGCCTCAATTTTCAAGTGCTGGGAATAAATACTTGCCATCAGTCATTGCTCAAAATATTTTTAGTTTGTTCTTAATATGATTTTTATCAAATTCATAAACTGCACACATTCATAAGATATAAATAGGCTCTCCTTGCAATATGAATTTATAACATGTCAATATACAACATAAATATTATACATTTCCATCATTAGAAATAACTAAATTAGCCCGTGTGGAGGCACATGCCTGTAATCCCAGCACTTGGGAGGCTGAGTCAGGAGGATTGGTGTGAGTTTGAGAAAAGCCTGGGCTAAAAAAATGAGCTCAAGTCCAGCCTTAAATGCATAGTAAGACCTTGACTCAAAAAGACAGAAAAAAAAAGAAAGAAAAAACAAAATAACTAAACTTTAAGTGAGTTATATTCTTTACTAGCTAAAATTTTTACATTTTATATATTCATGAGTAAATTAATATATTCATATATTCAGGTTTTATTGGTATAATAATCATCAAATGTGATCCCTTCATAGGCATGATTCCTGAAAAACTGATCATTCATAAATAAATAAATGAATAAATGGGTACAAAATCGTATTTTACCTTGGCAATTGTTCTGAGCTTTATGCCAAAAAATCACATAATAATACATCAAAAACTTACTTCCAATATTTTATTTGGTGAACTGATTTGAAAACAAAATATTGAAAGCCATCCAACTACAAAGTTTTTTATCTAGTCATGAAAATAATTAATTTTCTCACACTCACAACATTCATGTGGACCTTTGGTTGAGTAACTGATCATAAGCATTGTTTTAAACTTTAAAAAGTGTGCAAAAGGAGAGTCATTAAACCATAGATGGTTAGATTAACTTAGAGAGGAGCATATAGCGTACTCTGTACACACTCTCCATGTTGCTGGAAAAAGCTAGGCCAGTGGGACATTTATGCTTATCAATGATACTACCCTCAAAATATTTTTAAAAAGAGCTCAATCCCAGGTACTAAAAAAGAAAGAAAGAAAGAAAAGTTCATTATGTTCTGTTTTTGCTTTTTTGTAGTCTGTCATAAAATGATTTTAATGGCATAAGCAAGGATGAGTGGGGATATATTTTATAGGAGAACACATTATTGAGGTTTTACAATGCCTGGATGAAAATATAATCTTTTCGAAGATAAAGTCTACAAAAATATTTTAAAAGCAAGATTAATGTAGTTTAGTGACAATATGTGAGAAATAACTCTCATAACTCCAAAAGTCTTTAATTAGCTTATTGATTTGGATATCAACGCCATTAATTTATATCAGAAATAGAGACAAATTCTGAAAGGAAATATGACATAAATGTTTAATTTAGAGTGCCCATGGGCTATTCTGAGAATATCCAATAGATAGCTACATATTGAATTTGGGAAAGAAGAGTTTGCAATACAAATCTATTAGTCTTAGATAATTGTAGACCAGGAAAAATAGAAAGTGTTCTTCAAGGAATCTTCAGAGAAAGTGGGACTCAAACTTTCAGACAAATATCTGAAGGGTCCAGTATTTAGAGAGAGAGAGAGAGAGAGAGAGAAAAGAAGAAGAAGAAGAAGAAGAAGAAGAAGAAGAAGAAGAAGAAGAAGAAGAAGAAGAAGAAGAAGGAGGAGGAA
>PVJA010003541.1:83824-94176 GCA_004027025.1 Myocastor coypus | reverse complement strand
GTCCTCACAATCATTCTATAGAGTGCAGTGTGTGGGCATGACCCACCTCCCTATTAATGTTGCATAGAAAAAAGAAAGAAAGAAAGAAAAAAAACCAGGAAAGAATATACTTCCGTTTGGACTAAGAGGAAGCAGATACATATACAATCAAAGGTTTTGCAATTGCAGTGTGCCACCAGTGAAGCTTGTGACGTTGGAGACAAGTGAAATAAATGTTTAACACATCCTTGCTGGTTTGAATCACTGGTGGTACATGCATGAGTATCTCATGGGTGCTTGTACCATTGATGGTACAAAGATATCTAATGATTTTTAAAAATTTTTTTCTTTTAATAAGCAATAACAATGTGACATTTTCAAAAAACAAGACATTAGTACATTCCCAATAATTGATACAACGCATATTGCTATCCTTGTAGTAGTTATACAGAGCACAGGATGTAGACATGATAATTTTTCTAATCAATGTTGGTATAAAAAAATTCTTCTCATTGAACTAAGAGAAAGTAGTTGTATACATAGTCAAGTATTCCATAATTGCAAATGTGTCACAAGCTGTTGATTTAAGCCTTTTATAGCTCAACATACTAATCTAGCTTTACATCTTAAGCTTTGCGGTAAACTTTTCTGCTGGGTGGTTAAGGGCAAGTTAAAGCAAGACCTGCATAATGAAACATGTAGCTTTTTTATCTCCCAATGTCAGTTAGATCCCCTCAGCATTTACTTTGAAACCATGTATAGTGCTTTGTAGAACTGTTGTCAGTGTCAGCCATCTGGATGAGTCACGGCCATTGCTTAACCAGTTTGCTCTCTGTGAAAGCCCAAGAGAATGTCGTCTCTCTAGGTGACTCTCCTTAGGAACACTACACATCATCTGTCTCTTTCCTCTGTGGTCCCATAATCTCCCTCAACAGAAAATTTGGGAAACCACTGAGTTATAGGATGTTAAAGCACATGTTCTTTTACCTCCTGAGTCCACTGACCTTGCAGGGCTAGGGCCAAAATACTGGCAATCCTTGTAGTCCTTTTTCTCTAATTTTTGATTTGTAAACTTACATTCTTAACCTTCCAGAAGAGAAGCTTCATAATACTATTACTCTATAATATAGGCACTTGAGCTTAACATCACTGTCTTTCTGAATATCAAACATCTTACACTTAACTTGGAATCGATATTTTCCATCAATCACTGATATTCTAATGAATCCCTATACAATGTGACAAAAGCAGTTACACATTTTTACACAGACACTTAGAAATCTAAGTATATATAAAATTCTAGCTGGTCAAACCTACGGCATTTTTCCTAGTCTCTTACTCTCATTTAATACCCGTTTTTTGTATTCTTGTAAATCAATCATTTACTTTAGAGAAAGTACAGCAGTAACTGAAATGACATTAGAAGCAACACAGATCTAAAAGACAAGAATGACAGGCATTCCAAGCATAATTTTAGTGTTAACCACTGCTATCCTCAGCGTGAAAAATATTTTCGTGGTTCCTAGGACCACAGGTAATTCATCCTGTTTATATATGTATATGGTTTTGCTCCTGCCATGTTTTCTATCCTGTTTGCAGTCACTGCTGTTTAATGCTTAAGTCCTTGGTTTCCATTCAGCTGTGTTATGCCTTTCCATTTTTATTTCTTCTTTTGAATTCTTACACTAGGGAGACTGTATGATATTTACACATATAGGTCTGGTTTACTTCACTTATGAGCATATCTTTAAGAAACACCCACTTATATATGAAGCCTTCTAGTTTCTCCTTCTTAACAGCTGAGTAATTTTCCATTGCATAAAAATACCACATCTTTTTCAACCATTCTTCAGAAGATGGGCATTCTGTTTGTTCCCAAGATTTGGCTATCACAAATAGTGCTGCTATGAACACAGGTGCAGAGATATCATTGTGACATGATGTTTTCAGTTCTTCTGGGAAAATTCTCAGTAGGGGGATAGCTGGATTGAATGGGATTTCCAGTTCTAGTTGTTTAAGGAGTCTCCACACTGTTTTCCATAATGGTTGCACCAGTCTGCATTCCCACCTGCAGTGGAGAAGTGTTCCTTTTTCCACACAGCCTCTCCAACATTTGTTGTTGGTTGCTTTCTTTGTGATAGCCATTCTTTCTGGGGTGAGATGTTATTTAAGTGTTGTTTCAATTTGCATTTCTCGAATGGCTAACACTATGGAGCATTTCTTCATGTATTTACAGGTTTGTTGAATTTCTTTCTCTGAGAAGTGTGTGTTCATCTCAGATGCCCATTTCTGGCGTGGGTCTTTGAATTTTGGGACCCTAATGGTTTTTAGTTCTTTTTTTTAAATTTGTTTTTTTTTTTTTTTAATTTTTTTATTGTATTTATTATTTTTATTCTTGTTTCAGAACCTTTGTTTGTTTATTCACTCATTTCTATGGCCGGCTCAGCCCACCCCAAGGGCAGGGCTGGTGCAGCATGTGGTGCCGGGGATCGAACCACAGTCCCTGAAGCCCGCCCAAGCTTTCCCAAGCAGGGGTTTTAGACCACTGAGCCATCCCACCAGGCCCCGGTTTTTAGTTCTTTATAAATTCTAAACAGAAGACCTTTGTCTGAATACTTACTAGTTAAAATTTTTTTTCAAAATTTGTGGGTTGTCTTTTCACTCTTTTGGTAATTTCTTTTGATGTGCAAAATCTTCTCTGCCAGAGGAGGTCCCAGTTGTTGATTCTTTCAAGTGTTAAATGTGCATTTTGATTTTTGTCCATGAACTCTTTGCCTACCCCAATGTCTTCACTCATTTTCTCCCACTTTCTCTTCCAGGAGTTCTAGTGTTCTCTTTTAATATTTAGATCTTTAATCCATTTGGACTTTAGTTCAGTGCATGGTGACAGACCTGTGTCAAGTTTTAGTTTTCAGTATGTAGAGAACAAGTTTTTCCAGCACCATTTATTAAAGAGGCTTTTTTCCAATAAAAATGTTTGGCCCCTTTGTTAAAGATAAAGTGGCTGAGTATGTCTGTATTTGCATCTGCATCTTCTAATCTATTCCACTGATCCTCAGGTCTATTTTTTTTGCCAATACCATACTGATTTTATCACTGTAGCTTTATAGTATCTTTGGGTCAGGAATTGTAATGCCTCCTGCCTTATCTTTGCTGCCCAGGATTGTCTTTGCAATTCTAGGTCTTTTTGATCTAATGATTTTGATCAGTTTTTTAACCAATACAGTAAAAAGGGACTGAATCTAGTTAGCTGCTTCAATTTAAACTATTACTTTCCTAATATAAATATTAATCAATACTATTCATACCAACTTTTATTATAATAACCAACACATTTATTTCATTAAAATAAATTATTTATAGTTATGAATAATTTATCAGTAGTCAATTCTCTAAGCATGGAAATCTTATAAATATCCCACTACTAGTTTATATAATGTGCATTTACAACAAATGTTAGCTATGTTATGCTATTTTTACCATTTTAATGTTTTCCTTAAGAAACAGTAATATGATAACTTCTGGTCTGCTAAAGGAATGCTTTTTTTGTATTATAATTGAAGACTCTCTGAGAAGTGGTACAAGCCACCTGATGGGACAATGAATTCAAGCCAGCTGTTGTGAATGTGTTAAAATACAGTCTACTCACGAACTAGTGATTACTAACAAGCTGAATTTCCAAATAGCCTCTTTCTGGAATTTTAAAGCACTTTGCTCTAACAATCACCTTAATTCAAACACGGTTTTAGGTTGCATCATATGCTGCACCTAAAGTAGAGAATCATTTAGTTACATATATACCATTTATTTACAAAAATTTTTAAAGGCTGGATCCTATAATTACTGACACTCAAAAAACAACAAACAATAAATTTAGATTTAAAGGAATTCTTTTGGGAGGAAGCAAACCAGCAATCATGCTTTGTGGAGGGACAGTTTAATATTGTCTGGGGCACTTACCAGAACTTCTTCTCGTAACTGTCCTAAGGGCACAGAAAGCTGGTTGAGGGCTTTATCCATGCCAACCTAAATGCAAAAACCAAGTAAGTACAAATATATCCCAATCAAAAATGATGGTGAGCACCTGTGTTATGATCAAGGTGGTATTAGACTGTTTAACAAAAGTACTGTTGGTAGACTGCAAAAACAAAAACAAACTATTGAGACATATGAAAATCATAAAAAGAAGAAGAGTTAAACAAAGCTTCCCTTCCCCCTTGGTTAATGAATGAAAAATTTTTACTGGAGGTAAATATTTTAAGTCTCTAATTTATGAAATTTGACTGGTTGACAGGAATCATCTGATGAGAAATCTCAGAGAAATCTCATCTGAGTAATAAAACTCTTGAGTAAAATACCAATTAAACAGAGTGGATATAAAATTGTCTGGGTTTCTAATCCTATCAAAACATTTATCTTAGTTACCTGACATGTATTTTTCTAAAAGCAAATACAGAGCTTATTACTTTACATGGTTCTTATAATTCTCACAGAGATGGCTACTTTCTGTACTTCTTTAGACAAATATATTTAAAAACAAAATAAAATACGAACGAGAAGACCAAAAGGCAAACTTTGGCAAGTGTCCAAACTCAAGCATTTCTAAACTACTTCTACAAACAACTCTCATACTCATTATCAATTATTCCTACAGCTTATAAAAGCAATTCTCCAGAAGATAAATCCTGGTCAGCTGCCTCAACTTAGCTCTGGCCAACATATGTACCATAAAGCAAATTAAATAGTTCCTTGAGAACAGCTGACATTTACCCTTGCAAATCAGCATAAGCAGAGCAACTTCCTGGTATACACTGAGAAAGCAGCTAACAAAGACAACCACTCAGCTACCATGACCTTCACTCTATGCTAATATTTGGTTCACTCAAAAATAAACAAGTGATGCATCTTACATGAGCAAGAATTAAAAACAAAAATGTACATCTGAAAGTTTAGTTCTATTAATGAGACTGGTGATCAATTCAAATTTCTGGAGGAAAATCAAATCAAAGATTTCTAAAAACTTGGATTTTCTTTTTTTTTTTGTCTTTTTGAGACAGGGTGTCACTTCGCAGTTCAGGCTGGCTTTGAGTTCATTTTTGTAGCCCAGGCTGGTCTTGAGCTCACATGGATCCTCCTGCCTCAGCCTTCCAAGTGCTGGGATTACAGGTGTGCGCTACCACACCCAGCCAAAACTCTGAACTTTTTAAACAATATTTTTATTTATTTATTTGGTACAGGGCCTCACTACACAGCTTGGATTCATAGTAATTCTCCTGTCTCAGCCTCCCCCACACTGGGATTACAAGCATGCATCACTATGTATGGTCTCAGTTGCTGGCTCAGGGTACCTGAGATTCTAGGGTTGGCATGGCATATGGTGCCAGGGATCAAACTTGGGTCCTTACACTTAGACCACCGAGCTCCTTACACTTAGACCACCGAGCTATCTCCTTGGCCCAACACTGACCTTTTAAAGACTCAGTATAACATACAGGTGTGGTGATGGGCCGGGCTATGAGTCAAGCTCACCAGATTGGTAGAGAGGTTGACAAAGTCTGCATAGTCTTTGTTGATGAGTTCAACCATAGCTGTCTTTAGCAGCTTGTAGTATAGCTCCAGGTCATTTCTCAGTTCTTCTAGCTGTACTCGTTTCCGGCAGTCGGACACAAAATGATCCACATCAAAATCTTCCTGAAGATTTAACCGGGAAAGGAAAAACCATTGCAATGGTATCACAGTATGAGAGAGACAGAAAGGTCACTGCAGTTCCTCACAGTTACAATGCTAGACAGAAGCCTCCTGGCCACCTGTGGTAACAGGCACTAAACACTCCTAACAGGTCCAGGCGCCAAGTCCTCCTGTGGCCCCCTTCTCCAGGGAATTTATTTTTCAAAATGACACACTTCGGGCAAACTATTGCCAAAATAGGAAAAACTCTCCTCCTGTAACTTTACAAGTAATGTTTAATAAAAACTTTCACGCAACCACACACTTTTATGACTTAGAGATAAGCAATATTAATATGCAGTTTTCACTATTTAACACTGTGCTTCCATTTCTTGCAGACCTGTTTCCACACACATACACACACACTAGCATATGTATATACAAACATACAACTTAATATGCCACTGTATAGACTGCTTCTCTCCAGATAAAACCTCACTGTCTCTACATGAACACATGTTGTGTGAACACTGTACAGATGCCAAGTGAGCCACTAGAGGTGTTCAGCAGCCAGCTTAATTACCACACACAGGTCTCACAGGTTCTGCTCTCTGCCCTCCTTCATGGCACTCTGGTACTCAGGGGAGGGTGCCCACCTACAGCCAGTAACTTATAGGTTACTTCACCTCCACTCTGACTCTTATGAGGCAAGCCTTTTGGTGACCAAGATTTAGATATGATGGTCACTAAACTTAGGGCCACCTGCATAAATTATAATTACATAATTTCATTAAACACTGTACCAACCCAGAAAACTTAAGAAAAGTTTTCAGAAAACTAAAGATGATTTGAGAAGACCTGAAAATGTTTGCTGAGTTGGACACAAAGGAAAGATCACACAAATGTAGAAAAATTCGAGGGTCATACACATGCCTTCAGATTCTCAATTAACATAGAAAAAAAATGAAAATGTAACCAGCAGATCAATTCTTCAGCAACATTTTGGCTTGATATCAGTGAGAAATAAACATACACATACATGTTTGAAAACAAACTATTAAGGTATGTATTCAACATTTTTTCAGGTACTTGTTAACATCAGATACCCGTTGCAATTATACTGGATAAGAGGATTTTTAATCAAATCCCAATTTTAGATACCTGTGGAAAAACCATCTGCAGCTTTACATGGAACCAGAATTGGCCTGGACACTTTGTTTTCAGGTGTACCTAGATGACCCCAGACATTTATCTGCCATCATGTGGTTTTACAAAGAAGATTTGGCCTACAAGTTCAGCCTGAGTTTAAACAGGATTGTGACTCTTGGCAAGGCCACTTTCTCTTCCACAGCTAAATACTGTTTCAAGTTCAGTCTACATCTGAACTTCATGAAGCCTTAATCCTAAGCCAGTGAACAAATGCTACTGGCTGAAATTAGTACTCAACTTGACACATGTAGCCTGAGAAAGAGAAAAAAATATGGCACAGCTAAGAAGTAGTGCATCTTCTAAGTCCAGCAACTTCTGTTGTGTCAACCCTGAATATACACAGACTTACTTCATTTGGCATATTTCTAATATTTTAATAAATGTTGATAATCTAAAACCCATATATTTATGATCAAATGATCATTGAAAGGGATGGCAAGTCTATTTGATGAGAAAAGAAACAATGAGGGAAACAGAATGGAACTGGGCACCAATATCACGTTATACCCAAAAACAATAAATCAAATGGATCAAACAGTCAAACAATAACAGCTAAAAGTGTAACGCTCTTATAAGAAAATAAGTGGAAATGTTCATGACCTTAGATTAGGTAACAGTTTCTTAAATGTCACCAAAAGCGTAAAAAAAAAAAAAATAAATAAAATAAAATAAATTTTTTTGTGTCAAGCACACTATTAAGAAAGTAAGGGCTGGGGATGTAGCTTAGTAGCATAAGCACCTGCCTGGCAAGCACAAGGTCCTGAGTTTGATTCACAGTACTTCCCTCAAAAAAAGAGGGGGTGAAAAGACAACCACGCAATGGAGTATCTACAAAGAACATATCTTGCAAAGGATTCTTGCAACTGAACAACAAAAAGACAAGTCAATTTAAAAATGAGTAAGAAACTTCTCCAAAGATATAAAAATAGCAGATGAACAAATGACTCTGCTGGGCAGGATGGCTCTGTGGTCTAAAGCGCCGGCTTAGGAAAGCTTAGTTGGCTTCAAGGACTGCTGTTTGATCCCTGGCACCACATGCTGTCCCAGCCCTGCCCTCAGGGCAGGCTGAGCCGGCCATAAAAACAAACAAACAAAAAAGTTCTGAAATAAGAAAAATAAATAAATAAATAAAATTCTAAAAAAACCCCAAAAAACAAAAAAACAAATGACTCTTAACATCACTAATCATCAAAGACTTGCAAATCAAAACTATAATGAGGTACCCTTTTCATAGCCATTAGAATGGAATAATTTATATTTTATTTTATTCTTGTTTCAGAACTTTTCTTTGTTTGTTTATTTATTTTTATGGCCGGCTTAGCCTGCCCTCTGGGCAGGGCTGGCACAGCATGTGGTGCTGGGAATTGAACTGCGGTCCCTGCAGTTTCCCTTAGGAAAGCCTAAGCTTTCCTAAGCAGGCGCTTTAGACCACTGAACTATCCTGCCAGGCCATGGCATAATTCATAAAAGGTGTTGAGGCAGGGAGTACCAGAAAGTAATTGTTGAGGATATAGAAAAACTGAAATCCTTATTGCAGCTTCAAGCCCAGGTTGGGCAAATCAGCAATTATAGTGACATCTTTTCTAAAAAGAAAAAAGAAAGACTGAGGATATAGTTCAGTGTGGCAGTCCTAGGTTCAACCTCTAGTACCACAAGGGGTAAAAAAAAAAAAAAAGGAAAAACAGAACTTTTACACATTGCTGGTGAGAATGTAAAATGGCATGCCACTGTGATGTTTGGTAGCTTCTCAAAAAGTTACAAAGAATTATCCAGCAATTCCAATCTAAAAATATACCTGATAACAATTAAAAACTGATGTTAATTCAAAATCTTATTGAAGTAAGCAGCAGCAAGCGCAGGGACCAGGGTTTGATCCCTGACACCACACACTGCACTGGCCCTGATGAGCTGGCCACCAAGCCTGGGTGTGGTAGCACATGCCTGTAATCCCCATGCTGGGGAAGCTGAAAATAGGAGGATCGCTACAAGTCTGAGCTGCGCAGTGAGACCCTGTATCAAACACATTAAAAAACAAAACAAAAAGTTATGCATGATTGTTCATAGCAGTATTATTTCTAACTGCTAAAAAGAGTGAACAATCTAAATGTTTACCAGCTGATAAATAAAATGAGGCCTATCCATATAGTGGAGCATTGTTCAGCCATAAAAGGAATAAAGTATTGTTACATGCTAAACATGGGGTACCACTAATCAAACAAAGCAAAGATTACATAATCCCATTTATGTGAAAAGTCCAGAATAAGCAAATTCATAAGGACAGAAAGCACACGATGCTGAGAAGAGACAACAACAAGAATGAGGAAGTGCAGGGGATGGGGAGATAGCTCAGTAGAATAAGTGCTTGCCTGGCAAGCATGAGGGCCTGAGTTCAATCGCTGGTTCCTAAAAAAAAAAAAAAAGAAAGTGAAGCATATTTTAAAAAGTATTGAAAAACACAGTATATTGATTGTATGTTGATTATGTCTGCATGTTTGTTAAAACACCATAAATATACTGAAAAATAGGTGACATGCACATGTTAAAATATTGAATTTTAGTGTTTAAATTATATAAACTTTAAAAAAAATCTAAAAATAACCTAAGTAAAATATTCACATAAACATTCTAACAGTAATCAGTTGCTAATTTTATAAAAAGCAGACTCCAGAGCAAGAAAAATTATTAAAGATAAATAGGTTATTGTATTCTAATAGATACCAATTCTCCAAGAATAAATAATAATCCTTAATGTGTATGTGTCTAACAACTAACCACACCTCTATCAGAAACACACTCAAGAGGGAGGGACCCTGGGAAGGAGCTGGTCTCGGCAGCACCACTCACCACCTGATATAATGAATGCCTGCCTTTCTTCCACAGCAGCAGCATCTGCCTTCAAGCTCACATGGGATAATCACCATGTCATGCCATGGTGTGGGCCATAAGACACACTTAACAAGTTTTTAAAAATGAAACTGCAAGGTCTGGCCAAATAGCTCAGTGGATTAAAGCACCTGCAAGCAGGCGCAGGGGTGCCTGGGGGTGGTTCCATCCCCAGGCCTGCCCTGCTGGTCCCACCCCCAGAACATGCTGAGAGGGCAATTGAGACTCAGTGTGGAGGCACATGTCTATAATCTCAGCTCTTCGGAGGCTATAAACTGGTGGATCACTATGAGTCTGATCTAGTAATAAGACCCTAAACACCCTGTAAACCATTCCCTAAAATATAAAATATAAAATAAATAAATGTAAAGTATGGTCCCAAACCAAGCAGAATTAAATTAGAAATCAAGATCATAAGCCGGGCGTCGTGGCGCACGCCTGTAATCCCAGCACTCGGGAGGCTGAGGCAGGAGGATCGGTGCGAGTTCGAGACCAGCCTGGGCTACCAAAGTGAGCTCAAGGCCAGCCTGAGCTGCATAGTGAGACCCTGTCTCAAAAAGACAAAAAAAAAAAAAAAAAAAAAAAAAAAAAAAAAAAAAAAAAAAAAAAAAAAA
>PVJA010003541.1:0-83724 GCA_004027025.1 Myocastor coypus | reverse complement strand
TAGCAAAAAGTGTTTAACAGGAAAAATATTTTCTAAAAAAGCAAACAACATGTTTAATATCAAAAAACAGCAAATCATGTATCTATAATAAGAGAAAGAGAATACTAAGAATAGAAACCAAAGAAATTAAAAACAAGAAATCAAGGTCTGGGTATGATGGTTTGTGCCTGCAATCCCAGCACTAAGGAGGCTGAGGTAGGGGGCTCGCTGGGAGATTAAAGTCAGCATGGGCTATAAAGTGAGTTGAAGGTCAGCCTGAACCGCAGAGCAAAACTCTGTATTAAAAAAACACCTCCGTTGGGCATGGTGGTGCATGCCTGTAATCCCAGCACTTGGGAGGCCAAGGCAGAAGGACTAATGCGGGTTCAAGACCAGCCTGGGCTACAAAAGGGAGCTCAAAGCCAGCCTGAACTGTATAGTAAGACCCTGTCTCAAAAAGACAAAAAAAAAGAAACAACAATAAAAAAACCCGACACCTTCCCTCCTCTCCCCTCCCCAAAATCCAGGAAATCAGAAGAACCAATAAAACCAAAAGTGAATTCTTTACAAAGATCAACTAAAACTAAAAACTGCTAATCAGGGTGGGGATGTGACAACTTAAACCATTACTATCAGATGAAAAGGTTCATTAGTAGTGACTCTGAAACCATTACTATCAAATTTACTACTAACCCTGCAGTCACTAGTAATTTGATCAAGCACTTAAAGAAGAAATTATATAATTCTCTACAATCTCTTTCAGAAAATAGAGTATAAAATATAAAGTGAGGCAGAATATTTCCTGCCTCATTCTGTGAAGCTACCACTACTAGTACCAAGACCAAAGACAGTTTAAAAAAGGAAAATTACAAACCAATGTCTCATGAACACACATGAAAATAGTCTAAGAAAAAAATATATCAAATCCAACAATGTATACAAAAATAATACACCACAGCAATAGACTCATTCCCATAAATAACCAGATACACAAAGCTGGTTCAGCATTAGAAAATTTGTTCATGTAATCCATCAACACATGACACAGAAATATAAATGCATTAATAGGTACACAAAATGTGGTTGACACAATCCATTGAAAGCCTCCAGAAAAGTAGAAATGGAGAAGTTCCTAACTTCATATTAACAGTGGGAATATAGAAGACTCTCTCCTAGAAGGGGAACAAGGCAGGGATGCTCCATCTCACCACTCCTACTCAAAGTTAGTGAAAGATATATCTAACAGGGAAGGAAGAAATAAAACTGCTCACATAACAGGATGGTAAAAATCTCAAAGAAAGTAAGACTCCTGGAACTAGTAAGTGACAACAGCAAGCAAGAATGCATAATGAAGGTCAATATAAAAAGGAAACTGCTTTCTTATAGACCAGTAATAAGCCAAATTAAAAATTTTAAATATGCCATTTGTTACTATACACATAAAATTAAAAATTTAAGTACAAGTTTAACAAACTTGTATAAAGTATCTTTAAGACAAAACCTAAAAAAATTCCAAGGAAAGAACACAACACAATATCTTTGAAAATGCAGATTCCTCACATTTATGAAGACTCATTATTACTAAAATGTTAGCTCTTACCAACATGACCTTCAAAAATCAATGCAATCTCAATCAAAAGCACAGCAACTTATTTGTGCCTATCAAGAAAATGATTTCAAAGTTTATTTGGAAAAGCACAGAACCCAGAATATCCAACACAACACTAAAGAAAAGCAATTTCAGAGGACTGACACTGCCTACTCTCAACTTTTGCTATTAAGGTAGTAGGACTGGCAAAAGAACAAAGATTGATGTAGCAAAGAGAGCCAGATCTTCTACTAGTAGTAGTAAGGTCTTCTTTGACAAAGGAGCAAGACAGCACAATAGAGAAAATACAGGCTCTTCAACAAATGGTGTGGGAACAACCAAGTATTCACATATGAAAGATGAACACAGGGCTTTTTTAACCTTTATCAAAAGTTAATTCAAAATGGAGACAAACGTAAATTTAAAACATACATGTTCTAAAAAATGTAGTAGAAAATCTAAGCAAATTTGATTTTGGCAATGATTCTTTAAATATAACACTATTCATGAAAGCACTACTGATGAAAAGAAACATTGATAAACTGGATTTCATAATTAGAAAGCTCGGGCCTGGCAGGATGGCTCAGTGGGTTAAAGCGCCTGCTTAGGAAAGCTTAGGCAGCTGCAGGGACCACGATTCCATCCCTGGCATTACGTGCTGCACCAGCTTTGCCCTCAGGGCAGGCTGAGCTGGTCATTAAAAAAAAAAAAAAAATTAGAAAACATTTTTTAACAAAACAGATTATAAAACATAGGATGAAATACTAAAAACAGTACAAAATCATGCAGTCATTAGGAAAAACAAACAAACAAAAAAATCAAAACTAGAATTACCTACCATTCCAGCAAAACTGCTATGGGTATTTATCAAAATAAATGAAGCTACTGTCTCAAAGAGGCATTTGCACTCCATGTTCACTGCAGCACTATTCAGCACAGGTAGGAGAGAAACAACCCAACTGTCCCAGAGGAACACATACAGAAAATGTGGTATACACACAGCAGGGAAGAAGTAATGTGCAAAACATTGGTGAATTCAGAGAACATTACACTAAAGGAAATGAGATAGACATACAGATGCTGTATGAGCTGACATACCAACTATAAAAATGCTGAGCTCATTAAACAAAGAGGACAGAACGGTGATGATCAAGAGCTGGGAGTGAGGTGAAAATAATGAAGAAATAAAGTCAAATGGTATGTACAGACTTTCAATTATAAATAAACTTTAGAAAGCCACTGTATAGCATAATAACTATGGTTACTAATAATGTTATATACTAGAAATTTACTGCATTTCATTTCACTATGTATTAAACCATCATAATGTGTACAATTTTTATTTACTAATCAGACCACAAAGCTGTCGGGGAATGGGAATAATATATCAAATAACATTTTTAAAAAAGGCAAAAGATCTGAAAAGATGCTCAACATGACATGTTGTAAGGGACCTGTAATTTAAATAAGACAGCACTACACAGCAAATACTGGCAAGGATGTGGAGCAAGGGGAGCTTTCATTCATTGCTGGTGCAAACATACAATGCCATAGTCACTTTAGAAGGCAGTTTTGCAGTTTCTTATAAAACTAACCCCAACCTCAGCAACTGTACACCTCTGCATTTGCCAGGGTTGAAAGTGCACATAAAGGCTTATAACAGTTTTATTCTAATTGCCGAAACCCAAAAGTATCCCTCAGTAGGTGGATGAATGAACTGGTAAATCTATATAATAGAATATTATTCAGCAATAAAGTGAAATGAGGTGAGAGGATCTCAAGTTTGAGCCCAGCCTGGGAAACACAGAGACTTAGCAAGATCCTGTCTCAAAATAAGTAGGTCTGGGGAGATAGCTCAGAAAGATAAATGCTTGCCTGGCAAGCCCAAAGGCCTGAATTCAATTCCCCATTCTGAAAAAAAAAAAAGTAAGTAAATGAATGAATGCAGCTGGGACTATAACTCAGTGCAAAGGCCTCCAGTACTGTTTCCACCCCAAAACCTTACTGGTTAGGTAAGACACCTTAAATGTATTTCTACATGAAAGAAGCCAATTTGAAAAGACTACCATCTAATTCCATCTACATGACATCATGGAAATGACAGAGCTATGGAATCTCCAAAAGAATTAGTGGTTGCCAGGAATAGAGGGAATGAATAGATGGTATATGGTGATCTTTAAGGCAGTGACATTCCTGTGCATGATACTCTAATGGTGGACACATGACATGCAACTGTTCAGGCCCAGGAATTTATAACACAAAAGAATTAACTCTATCAATCATGCTGATCTATGTTCATATTTTCCCAGTAATTCAGGTATTACTTCAAATACTAAGCACACAGCAATGAGAACAAACTCAATCTGACTTTTCTCAAGGAGCATATATCCTAAAAGACAAATGAGGAAAAAAACAGGTAAATAAATCAACATTAATGAACACTAATAAGTGTTACAAAGAAAATGAATGGGGACACTGAAGGTAAGTAAAAAGTGGGGCATGCTGATTTGGAAGATGAAGGAAGACTCCTACAAACTAACATCTGAGCTAAAATCATAATGTGTGAAGAGCTGGCCAGAAGAAAGCCGTGGGAAAAGATTATACCACGAGGACAGTGGACATGCAAAAAAAAAAAAAAAAAAAAAAAAAAAAAAAAAAAAAAATCCTGGATCTCTCCCTAGCATTCTCGTCCTCAATCAAATCTCGTGTCCTGGGTACATAGTACCACTGGCACATAGAGACTGAAACTTGGGCTCCGAAAACTCACTCTAAGGGGATGGTAAGATAGCTCAGCTTAGACAAGCACAGGGACCAGTGTTCGACCCCTGGCACATGCCATGCCAGAACCACCCCAGGGTACACTGAGCCAGCCACTGAGTATGGGAGTGGTGGCACATGCCTTTAATCCCAGCACTAGGGAGGCTGAAAACAGAAGGATCACTGAGTCTGAGCTGCATAGTGAGATCCTGTACCAAATACTAAATAAATAAATAAATGCTCATGAATATAATGGCAGTATGCTATATATATATATTTTTTGTGTGGGACCAGGGTTCGAACTCACGACCTTGCACTTGCCCAGCAGGCACTTGTGCCTCGGAGCTGTCTCCCCAGCCCCCAGTATGATATATTTTTGAAAAGACAAATTTATATCCTGTAACATATACTTAATTATGGGAGTTTTGTTCTAGCCCATTTCTTTCTTTTCCTCTTTATCCCAATTTAGCATTAATACAACCTATACAATGCTTTCAGTTTATCTTTTCAACTGAATGTCCTGAAATGCTGAACTCTGTATATAAAAAAGTCCAGGTCTGTTTAATGTATTTGATACAGGATCTCACTACACAGCTCAGATGTAGTGATCCTCCTGTTTTCAGCACCACCTCCCATGCTGGGATTACAGGTGTGTGCTACCACACCAGTTCTGGGTGGACAGCTCAGTGTGCCCAGGAGTGGGGTCAGTGCAGCACACATTGTCAAGGGATCGAAACCTGGTCCGTATAGTTGCCTAAGCAGGCACGTAGTCAGCTGAGCTATCTTGCTGGCCCTGATTACTTTTTCCTCTTTATCCTAATTTAACATTAATGTAATTTATGCAATACTTTTAGTTTATCTTGTCAACTGAATGTCCTGAGATGCTGAATCTGTATATAAAACAGCAGATATGTGATTAATATGTTTAGTCAAATGTTCAAATAAATTTGATGGTAAATGCTACTATGTTCAATTAAGCAACAAAAAGTTCTGTTTGTATTACACTTCTTACTACCTGATTTTGAAAAAAAAAAATCACAGTATAGTAACTTGAAAGCCTGTGAATTCAGTATGTTACTCAAATGGGAAGTTTTAGAATACTGTAAATTTTAGAATACTGTATTGTGGAAACAAACAAACAAACAAACAAACAAACAAAAAACAAAACAAAACAGAAAAACTGAAACCCAAAGTGGTTCAAAAAGCTTTTCTGCAAACAACTAGCTGCTATGACATGATGCCTCACACCACAAAGTGCTTGGCAACACTGGACTGCACTGGTTTCAAACTTCTATCTGCTTTTCTGGGTGATCTGCCCCATGCAGCCTCACTGTTTATGGACAGGCAGGTTACCTGCCCACACATCTCTTGATCTCCAAACCCACATATTCAAGTCCTTGACATTTCCTCCAGGATGTTTATGAGACATCTCAAACTCAGCATATTGAAAGTGAACTCACAGATAACAAATGAACCTCCTCAGAAAGACAGGCAAAATTCCTGCTAGACTGACATCTAGTTTTCTTTGGGGGGAAATGTACAGTGCAATGATGGTGCTGGAAGCCAGCATGAGCTTGAGTGAAAAAAGAGAAGTACAATGGTGAGCTTGACATTGTGATATAAGAATAATCAGATAGGGGACCCAGTGGAAGTTTCTGAAAATCAGTGGAAGGGGAAATAACAAGGTCTTCTGGAGGATGGCAAGGGTGTGGAACTAGGCATACGGTGGCAGTGAGAAGATGTGGGGAAGGGAGAATGAAGGGCTACTTGAAAGGCAAAGAAGGAAGAATCACAAGGTCCCTTGACATGCAAGCCAATGTGAGTGGCAGTGATCAGGAGATAGGAAAATCCCATGGCAGGCAGAGAAGCAGGAACCTCACCATGCAGGAGTGAGGTGGATCAGCAAGGTGAGGACGACATCTCACAGCCTTTGCTTTTCTGTAAAAAGGAATGAAATCACAAACTGAGATTGAGGGGAACATGGCCTCACCAGCACACCCAGGTACATGGACCCAGCCTGTCCTTGTTAATGCATCACTTTCTCCCTCCCACCACCTGTCAATCTTAAGTGTGCAAGAATCCTGCTGCTACTAGTCAGTGCCAACACAACATGTGTGGCCACACAACTTCTTGCTTTGACTAACTCCACAGTGATCATTGCATTGAGCAAAAAACTCTCATAGAGTGTATGGGGCCAGTTCCAATGTGGCAGCCTCACCTTGCCTACCTTTCTAGCCTTGTTCTGGACATTCTCCCATACACCAGCCACTTAAGACTAAGTGCAGTTTCTGGATGCACATGTTTGCTCTTTTCACCACCTCAAAAAACAAGCCATACTTTACTGAACCTTGTTCCTCTATGTACACAGTGCTACCTGGCATGTAATTTGAGATGCATGAATACCCACTGACTGAATAAACAACTGCTGCTCAACTGCTGCTACTACATTAGCAAGCTGTCCATTGTCTGGCACACTAATGGCAGCAGTTTCCAGACAGATAACTGGATCCAACTAATTTCAACTCTAATACTTATCTGATGTCCTATTTCTCACATGCAAAAAATCTGCATCTTCTCACATGTAAAAAACCTGTATCTATGCCATTATAAAAATTGTTAAATGAGACATAACTATAACTGCACATTCAATATACAGTTCGGGGTGGCCTTGAACTCACTATATATCCCAGGTTAGCCTTGAACCCATAAGGATCCTCCTACTTCAGTCTCTTCAGTGCTGGGATTACAGGTGTGCACGATCATGCCCAGCTTGTATAAATAATGCTAACAAGCAAGGACACTACACATCCTTTCTACCACAAAATGTGCGTAAAGGAAATACAAACTTCAAACAACCTTTAACTTTTGGTTCCACCTATACAATCGACAGTTTACAAAGAACAGCTGTCCTCTACATTTTCTTCTAAATATGAAGTGTTTACTAATGTTCAAATTCCATGGCACATGCAGAGATTTATAAGCCATTATATGTGGTATTGCTGGCACTTCAGGCACTCTTATTTGCTCTGTTTTATGACTTGAGGTTTTTCTGGGTGGGGCAGAGATTTCCACTTCCTGAATCTGTGTTTACCAAAGAGGTTCTGGCATCTTTGCAGGCATGGCAAAGGTGGTGTGGCCAGTGAGTCAGAATGGATGCTGGCACCAGGCCTGATGGAAGCCTAAGTCAAAAAGAAGTGGAAAATTAGACTTTTCTGCACTCTTGACGTTCTTGAGTGAGCACAAGACCCATGATCACTCTGTGTACCCTTCTTCCTCCAACACACTCTCTCCAGCAGACATCATCAGATTCTCCTTATTTTCCTTTTAGGGTAGCTTTTAGCCAAAGGGTGGATTAAAAGTTTCTGGGTGAGTGAACAGGCTATTCATTCTTTTAGACATCCTGTTCAAATTACACCTTCTATTGCAGCAGTTTAGCAAAAACATACCTATACAAGAACAAGTACACTATTCCTATCTGTGAAAAATGATATGGGCACAAGAGCCAAAATATGATAACACTTTTCTTTTTTGGCAGAGCTAGGAGTTGAACCTAGGATGTGGGCACTGAGCTATCCCCAATCCTTTTTTATATTTTGACAGGGCCTGGCTAAATCACTCAGGCTGGGCTCGAGTTTTCAATCCTTCTGCCGCAGGCTGTCAGACTGATGATGGGTCTGCAGGCCTTAACTACTTTAAAACAGAACAACAAACTCCAAAAAACCAAACGAACACAAAAAAATCCTGCACTCTGGAGATTCAATCTGAATATAAGTACTAAAATGACAGAGGCCAATTAAAGTATTAAAAAATTAGTACTTGATTAAAAGGCCATCAAAAAAGCTGAATATGACAAAGCCACTTGTTCAGTTACTCTGATACCTACTGACCCCAAATGTCTACATTTCTAATTCTAAAACAACCTACTGTTGTCACTTCCCGATCTTAAGTTAAATACAAATGTATTTCTGGGTGGCATAGGTGACAACCTGGAGGATACCTCAACTACAGAAGTGAAGTTCTTCCTAGTGCGGACTTTAAAAACCTGGATGTTTTCTAGATTGTACCGAATCAATTTTTATTAGTAAAATGTTATTAGTTTACACTTATTTCTTGTGAAATCCCACAGTTCTCCGTAAATCCTTTTCATGGTAACTATGCTTTACAAGTAGGGTGTCTTCAGAAGAGGTAACAGCCAACTTTGCCCGTACAGAGAAGCGTCAAACTTTCACTCCCATTCCAGCTTTCCACGAGCACCAGACAGAAAAACACTCATGCTTTTCCCCACTCGACCTTAGGTAGGTGGGCTCCGGGGCACGCTCACACCCTCCCTGAGACACGGGCACCGGTTCGGCGCCTGGCGACTGGAGCGGACCGCGAGAACCCGGGCCAGGCATCCGCAGGGCCTCCGCCCTCGGCCTGACCAAGGTGCCATCCCAGGCCGCCAGCCCGCCCTCCGGGTCGCACACCTTCATAAATTCGTCTTTGTCGAAGCATAAAGTGTCTGGCCCGGTAGGCAAGTTCATCCTGCGTCTCTCCATCCCGCCCGCGTGAGATGAAGAGACAGGCGGATGTTCTGCGGACGCGGCGACCCGGCCCATCCACGCGCGGGCGCCCCGCTTCCGCCAACATGGCGCTGCCGGGTCAGCCAATGGGCGAGCGGCGCAAGTGGCCGCGCACCGCAGGCGCCAAGAGCGGCTCGCACCGGGACTGAGCTGTGCTCAACAGGGCAGTGCTGCCCCCTGTGGCGTGGGGCGACGCTGCAGCCTCGCGCTCGATTGCTGGCCGCAGCCTAGAAGGGCCCGAGACCCAGCTGGAATCCTGTGTCCCTGGCTCCTGGGCTCCCTGCAGCTTGCGCAGCCTTATGGGATGTGTCTGCTCCCTATGCGAAAATGTCTTTGGTCCAGGCCTCCTCTCCCTTCCTCTGAGCGTGCATTGGGCAAAGGCGTGCAAGACTGACTCTGTCTGTCCTTATTTGAAGCCAGTGTGGGTGTAAGTGCACGTGCGCGATGTTACTTTCTTGCTCCCAAGAGCGAGCGCGTGCATACTGTGCTCAGTGTGAGCTGCCCACTCTCCATTGCCCAGTTCTGCTCCAAGATGGCTTTTCTCACAGACACTGCCTCGCCACGACTGCCCCATCATGCGAGGACCGTTTACTTTTTGTTCCTCACCCCCAGTTGGAGGCTTGAATGGCTCCCCTCACCTGGTCCTCCACTTGCCTGGCTCCACCTAGGCTGCTGCCACACATCAGGGATCCCCGTCTTCCGAGGTTTTCACCTAGATTGTTCTCAGAAGGCTATCAGAGGAAGGTGATGCCCTGTGTAGTGAAAGTTTCCCCCAGACAGGGATCGGATCCTCTGATAATGTGGGCATAGGTCACAGAACTGTTCCTCCCTAGGCTAGTAAGGCCTGCTGGATATTCCTGGAGGTATGTAACGGGACCAAAGACTCATGGAGAAACCTGCATCCTGAAGCCCTGAAGTGTGTGCTGGGATGTAGGGTAAGATGCTTTATTTTCTGTTTAATCTTTGTTTTATGAAAATTTACAGTCATACATGGTGTAGGGAATACAGGAACTGGCCCAGGTACTGACCCCCTGGCTTCAGCTATGGTTAGCCTGTCTGCTATGCTCTCCACTCAGGATGCCACCTGTTGGCCTTGGAGTACATGTTTGCTAGAACAAATTCTGAACATCACACCATTACCTGCTCCCCAGTACATCATATTTAAAAAAAAATTCTTATTAATGCAAAATGCCATTGTCCCACCTAACAGAATGGCTCTGATGTAAGGTATGGCTTCAGCACAAGGACATGGTTGGCGAGTGGCAAGTTGCAAATGCAGGCAACCTGTGCCCAGCGTCAAAGGATGATGAAGAAGGACATCTAGGGAACCTGCCTCATTCCAAGGATCTGCTGCTGACGTTTGAATTATTTCCTTTCTTTGCATTGTTGCCTTCTCATGAGGTCTCCAAGGCTTTATCAAAGCTAAACCCTAAACATGTAAAGCCCAGTGTACTGGAGGGATTAGGTTGCATATGGGGCAAGGGTCATTCTCCTCCCAGGATTTGGTAGGAGGGTCAGCTGCCACTGAGAGTCACCAGCCTCATGTAGTTGGGAAGAAGGAAATCCATACTAAAAGAAAAGGGTGAGAGAGAAAGGTCAGTCTTGCCCAGGGAACACGGCCTTGTATCTCACAGTGCTGATCACACATTGCCACAGCCATTTCTGCTGTATTCTCCAGTAAAGATAACAACTCCTGTAAGGTGGCCCAACAGCCTGCATGCAGAGCCTACTTGTGCCAGCCATCTTCCTAACACTGACCACGTCCTCATGCCTGCACCTGGGAGTCACCATGGGCCCAGTAGACATCCTCTGCCAGCTCCCCATAGTCCAGTCAGGTATCTGTCTACTACTAGGTATTTGAGCTCCATCTGGCAATGATGCCTGTCTCAATTTTTGGAAGAAGTGTAAATTAGAAGGTGGATATATAGTGCCTAACCAGTGGGAGAAATGATAAACAGGATGCCCTAGTTTCCCGCTCCTTCTGGGATCCGTACCTTCTTTCACAAGGACTGTGACACATTTTCTATCTCTTTAAGTCTCTCTCATATTCCTTACTTTTGTCCCTTCTTGTCTTCCTTTCTTTACAAAGCATATACCCAGTACCTCATTTGTAAGTCAGTATTAACTCTCTTTTCTTTGCATCTCTGGAAAATTCCTAGTTCCCTATTTTCAGTGGCGTGCTGACAGATCCCATCTTTCTTCCCACTCTCCCCTATTTATAGGTCTCCCATTTTTGGCAGGTTTGCTACCGAACACTCAAAAACTTGCAAAGAGAAATATCGTGCCTGGGAAATTCCTATGGGCATTTTCTCTAGTGGTCCTCAGCCTGAGCTCATTCTGAACCTTGCCTGAATGGTTGAACCAGATTTTCCGAAAGAACCAGAAGGGACTGATAACTACTGAAGGACAAGAGGACTTCTGTATCTGAATGGACCGTGTGCCTGCCTTGAAGGCTGTGTGCAACCTCACATGCTTGTGGGCCCAGCCCTTGCTGACTTAAAAGTTCCTGACAATAAACCCAAGATCATTATATTACTTATAATTAGTTAAGGTTGCAATCCAGGAAATCTAACTCAAACAATTTTGAAAATATGATTGACTGTATTTACAGCTTTCAATGGCAAGGGGGCTGGAGATTAAATCACTTGTTAGTCGGAGATTGTGACCGACATCTCCCATATTGTGTTTCTATCCATCTGTGTTCCATAGTGAATTTGAAGTGGTTTGATTCGTGAATATTTTCCATTTCAGTTAGAGGAGGGACTGGTGTTAGAGAGTCCTGCATTCTGCTTCATCTCCTTAATCAATCAGTACATACTATGATAGTACCGGAATGTACTTCCACACACATCTCCCAGCAGATTCAAGGAAGAGCAATGGTAGGGGCAATATTGTTTTCTTTTTAGCTCTATAGAAAATATTGTGCTACTGAAAGGAACTCAAAAGATTACATGTATCCTCAAAGGAAAGACAGGCACTGATTAGAACATTTTTCTAGTTGCAGGATTCTGTGCGTTATTCCGGGCTTTTCTTGTCTGAGTGATTATGCAACTCTGAAGAAACTGCAAATATCAGTGCAGATGTTGTAGTCTGTCTGGTGGAAGTGTAGTTGGCCTTCTCTTTGTTCTTTTGCCGCTACAGTGTTAAGCAAATTCACTTATACCTCCTGATTGTACATGTCTGCGCTTTGGATCCCCACTGAACTCACTTATCTCCAGCCTTTGGTTTCCTTCAAACATGTCATGCATGCTCCTGCTACTGTTCGCTGGATACAGGGCTTGGAATTCTCTCTTACTGGCACCAACACTCTATCTTTGATCAAATGAGAGGCTGCTGACTCAGCCCTACAACCATCCTCCCCCAAACTTCCTCTCCATGCCTTGAAGCCTGCTTATCTTTCCTTCCAGGAACACCCCAACTTCTGAGCTACATAGATAGGTAACGATTTATTTTGTTTATTGCCTAGCTCCTCCACAAACCAGAAGCCATGTGGGGCCGGCGCCGTTGTCATTTTATTTCCTCTTCCTTCTCTAGGTACCTGGAAGCTAGTAGGAGTTCCTCAACTATTGAAGAAGTTCTAGTTCCTTGTTTCTATGTTTGCCTTTATTCTATTCATTCCCCCACAGAGCAGCCATATTGATCTTTTAAAAACACAAAAAGAATACTATTAGCCTCTCTACCCACAGAATGACAAACCCTTTATTGTCTTTTCATTGTTCTGGAGTTTTATAAACCAGGCCAGAGTAAGATTTCAGGGTCTCCAACCCATGTCAAACTAAAAACTTAAAGCTAAATCCTAACATAAATGTTCTAGAATCCTAACAATGCCAGATTTCATCATATCCTCATGTATCTTTCTCCTCTGTGTCTGCCCAGCCTTTTCCAACTGTCCATTCTTCACTTCTGATTCAGGCCCTCACTGTCCCTGCCAGAATGACTCTACAGCTTTCCAACTTGCCTCCCACCTCCAGCCATATGTCCGCTCTCCTCCCAACTCCAGTTCATCCTCTCCATGGGTTCCACAAGGATCATTTCAAAATGTGCATCTTATTATGTCCTTTTCTTACAATAACTCAGTTTATATTAAGGATGTCTATATTTCTTCCATGACAGATCTTTTGAAACCCCTTTGGGAACAAGTGACATTGATCCCAAGCAAACTGATCCAAAGGAAACCCACACAAAGAAATGTAACATGGCTTGTTTTGTAAGGTCAGATACCATTGGGTTTGTAACATCACAAGAGAAGCTGAAGAACTAGAATCTCAGGGCCAATAACTCAGGGCACAAAGTTAGAACAAGTCTTTTTGTTGTTGTTGTTACCCTTGTCTGTGTCTCCTCATCTCCAACTAGCTGTTTTCCCAACTGCTCAGGGTCTCTTCCAGAGTGAAGGAGAATGGTTGCTGCCCTCCTGCATTTACATCCTGCTAGGGAGACCTCTGGCTGGTCCTGTTTGGGTCAGCTGCACCACTCATTGTTTCTGTTGTGGTTCCCAACCCAACCACAGGAATTACCTGGGAAGTGGCAGGCTCTCTCCAGCAGGGAGATGGGAGAATATGGAGGTCAGGCACAGGACCATGGTCGCCATCTTTCTCAATGCACTAAGCACGCTGTACAAGACCATGCAGATGCAGGTCTGCTGGCCTCTCAGCACCTCTTCTGTCCACTGCCCCTTGTACCTATGCTCTGGCCACAGTGATTATGTGCGTCCTCAGGTGGTTTTGCTTCTTCTCACTTCCACATGGCCATACTTACTGCTCTAGGTGGCTAACATGCAGCTTATTGCTGGAAAATAACATTTTCCCTCACACTTTATGCATCACCTCTTTCACTGCCTCCTCTAGAGAGTCTTATTTTGACAGGTGAATTTCATTATTACACAACGACATCTAGGCTAGTGGATCAGGATACAACTGCCCCGTTCTTGAGAAGATTATTTATCTTCCACAATTCCATAAGGAAGGGCATCCAGCTCCTGAGAGTCCCTAGGGCTGGTCAGGGCAGACAGAGAGCCTTAACCATAATTTCCTCAGGAGAGGAGAAGGGAGCAGGGCAGGCAGGCTTGGGGTTCATTGCTGAGAGATTTCAGTGGTCCTTGGGCACAGGGCCTATCCCTAGTTGATGGTATCAAGACTTGGAGTGATTAGGGCCACAGCAAGAGAGTCCTACAGTGGAGCTAGTGGAGTGTTGCTTTGTCATAGCTGGTCTGAATGTGAAAGGTGGCTCCCTTGGGGAGCCCCTTAATCTCTCTAGAATTAGCAGTATGGCTCTTTATGCCCAAGCAAAGATACCTCGACTGAAAGGCATGGTATAATCTTCCCTGACAGTTTTTCAGTCTCTCCACCTCAATCAGGTTTTACTGTCTGTCCCTACAACTCCACACTGTCTGTGCACGCATGTATCACTGTAGTAATGCAGGACCAGCTGCACTATCCCCAGTAACAGCCCAGGAATTGCTGGCTTTCACATTTCTTCTAGAGAAGTGAGAGAGGGCTTGTAGCCATTTTCAGGTACATTGAATGGATACTGGACCTTACTTTGTACTCACGGATTGCAGCACTATACATTTCATTTCTATTTTAATGTCTATTCATTATTATCCATTGAAGTTATGAAAAAAGGGGGAGGTTGTAGACATGTTATTTACTCAATTGTATGAAAGCCACATTGACACATGTGTAATCAGTTTATCTTTGTGCAGGTCGAAGGCTATTTGGGCCAGCAGGAACTCAGGCAATGGTGTGAATATGTACTCAGACAGATGGGCAGGACTCTGGGCTTCCTCTGTAGTTCTTCACTGAGGTTCCCACAGCCTGGGACCTGACAGCCAGCCACAGAACAGCTGGAGGGACTAGTACAGCATGAAGTTAGTTTGGGAAATTCCTAGAATTACATTTAGGAATGTGAGCATATTCTAAACATTCTCAGTAGAGCATCTTTGAAGTAAATATTTCTTACCACTTTCTCTTTAAATGAGGGAGATGTCAAGGCAAAATGTTATGAGTAACATAATAATACTTGTTATTATTTGCAAGTATTTATCTCTGTAGTAAAAATTCAGTCACGAAACAAAATACAGATGAACACAACATAACACAGATATAATTTGGATTCTGACTTTCACATTGCCAAACATATCTCCTCCATTTCACATTTTTTATTTTCTTGCTACTCTTATTCACTGACTAAATTAAATACTAAATATAAATGTTTGGTTATAGGATAAATCTATTGTGATGTGATGTACTTTATCAGTTTGGGGGATTGTGGATTTTGGTTAGTTTTTTCTTAATTTTAGAAAGAGAATTTATATTTTAGAGCAGTTTAGATCTGCAGCAGTTTAGATTTACAGCAGAGCTGAGGGCCAGTTTTGATCCAAAAGGACCTTCAACAGTGGAAGATCCCATGGCAGCCTTGCAGGAGGCCCCCTTTAAAGCTCCATTCAAGATCAATACCGGTGGACTCATCTCGCAAAGGTCCAGCCCCCTTGCCCTGCACTTTCTGTGTTGGTTGTTTCTCTGTCTTAGTGGTAGAAGCAGATTAAGTGCTGTACTTGGTGGGTGGCTGCGTAATTGTTTTAGCTCCATTGCTAAGTGTAATAATTGTTTCCCTCATAGCCACAGCCCCCTTTGATGCATGCTCTGCAGCCAGGTCCTTAATGACTATGATTAGTGCCCCCCACTATTCAGGGATGGCTGGCTTAAGATCCTTAAGCTGGGAGCCTATCTCCATTTCCTGTTCATGGGATTTAGCTGTTTCTCTTGACACCCAGGGACCAACATAACAAGAGAGTGCTTTGATCACTTGATTCAAGCATCTCCATTTCATGTTCCAGAGTTGAGAAGAGGGAGAGAGGAGACAAAAGGCATAGAATGCAGAAACCTTGTGCTGCAGCGACAACCCCACACACCACTCACAGTACAGGAACTAACACAGATGCTACGCTTTGACTGTGATCCCCAAATGCATGCGCTAGAAGCTCTCCCCAGTGCAACAGTGCTGGAGAAGGGGTCATGGGGTTCTGCCTCATGAGTGGGTTAATTGTGGAGAGTTCTGATAAAAGGACAAGTTCAACCCCTCTTGTCTTTCCCTCCCTCCCAGCCTTGCCCTTCCCCCTTCCACCATGGGAGAGATGGAGCACGAAGGCTCTTGCCAGCTGTGGTTGATGCTGCTACCTTGGACTCCCTCCTCTCTAGGACTGAGAAATCAATCTCTGTTCATGATGAATTACGCAGTCTGTGGCATTCTGTTATGGCAGCAGACAGCGATAGAAATCTTGAGATGGATAAATGACAGATCCTCAGCCTAGTCTCAGAACAGAAGTGGCCTGCAGGGTCCTGAATGAATCCTAGGCTTTTTTTTTTTTTTCCTACAGAGGCTTCAGAGTGTTTTAAAGACACCATCCTACCCCATTTCTCCTAGTCTCTCCTGGCCCATCTTGGAAAAGCTGAAGAACAGCTATCTCTTGGGTTTCCAGATGCCAGGGAAAAAACAGTGAGTCATCCCTTCTTCTAGATGCTGAGTAAGGCAAATGAAAGCTGCCACTCAAGTTTAAATGATCTGTCTGGGGTTTAGGATTAGATGAGTCAACCCAGCTCTGACCTAAAACCAAAACAGGACTCCCTCCTTCCTGTCCCTGAACAGAAATGTGGAGCCCCACAACAGTCCTTTGTTTGCCCTCTGCCTACTCCAGCACAGAAAGACTTGTCCTGTTTTCTTCTGGAAGTTTTACAATTTTTGCTTTGTGTTCCATTTCCAGGCCTTGTGTGGAGGTGGCATGAGGTAAAAGCGACGTCTCCTTCCTGCTTGTGCATCTGGTAACAGATTTGCTGCTGCCTAGCCCCTCACAGAGGCAGTCAGATGCCATTTCCCCACATGCTCCTGCCATGGGACTGCTACATTTCTTCTGAGGAGACACGTGATAAATGACCCAACGAACTGAAAGAAAATCCCTAAATTTAGCAATATTCTCTGTTGGGTTTCTAATCCACTATAACTGAAGTTTGTGTATTTCATCCTTTTTTTTTTAATTGCCTTTTGCAGATCAAAAGAATTTAGTTAGACAAATTTAAAAAGCTAACACAATAAGCCACTTATGAGAGTTTTGTTAAGTATATATTTTTTAAAATTTCAAATTCTGTTGGTAGGCAAAAGTCCCGTTTTTATGGATGAAAGTCAACCAGGCTCCATGGGGTTATATGGCACATGGACGCTGTGCCCGAATCTCAGAACTTGAACGCCACAGAGAACAGAACAACCACAAACACGATAAGCAGCTGGAGGCTGAGCTGCTTTACCATAACCTCTGTATCTTTGACATTATCATGTCCATGTGCATTTGTAGAAAACAGCACATTTTTGATGGTCATATTGATATAGGGGAAATGAAACTCCCAACCTGAAAGGTACCTGGGTTGAGTTTGTGTTCTTTAAAACTGAAGAATGAATTTTAGGAACAAATGGAGGTTAAGAGCAGAATGTTTATTTATTGGGGGAAAGAAAGCTGTCTGAGAGGGACAGAAAGGGTGCCCCAATTGGGTTGTCCCCAGTAAGCTGTCTCTTCCGGGGAATTTTATAGAGTAAAACCATGAGGGGAGGTGGGTCTAAGGTAGGGAACATGGAATTCGCTTAGGTGGGCTTCAAGTGAGATAAAACTATGGTCAACTATTGAGATTACAAGCACCATTGCTCAAGTAAAATTGATTAAATCCAGAACCAAATGGAGAAGAGAGTCACATCACAAGCAGGCACAAATGTTGAACAGGAGTTTATCCAGTAGCCAGCCGGTAGCAGCTGGGCTAGTGACTCTTCCTGGCTTCCTCAAGGTGATGATCAATCCCGGATGCTTATCTTCAGGGAAGTAAGCATTTGTTCCATCTTTGGTCTCTAGGTCTGACCCAGAGCAGGAGCATCCATCTCACAGTTGCAACGTAGCCTGTCTTCTGTGCTGTCTCCTTGAGGGCCTAGCCCTGTCTGATTGCCTATAATATTTCTATCTAATTTAACTGCCTGCAGCAGTATCAGCTAGGGAGGCCCTGTGGCTTAGTTCAGTTGTTTAAGTGCCTGCTCGGGCAAATGCATGTGGGTACAGAGGACTGGGGTTCAATCTCCAGTTCCACGAACTTTACCTGACCAACCCTTATTAAGGCAGCCTGAGCCAGCGCCACCCCCCCAAAAAAACTGTTCTCAACAATATCAGCGAGGTCAGAGAATTACCTGAAGAGCAGAGGTTTTTTGCTAGTCATTATTTTTGATGAGAGTCAGACATTTTTTAATGTTTATTTTTTAAAAACTAATTTTATTGGTGATATATATACATATACACACACATATATATATATATATATGTATGTATATAATTACCCTTCTGATTTGAACATTTTCTTCCTATTTCACAATATCCATTATACATTTAGGTCCTTATTTACATTTTTGGTTTTATACTCCACAGAAAATCAGAAATTTTGCTTTTGAAAATCACAGGCATCTAGATGTGAACTTTAACATGTATGGTATACACAGAACATGTATGTGGCATGTGTATATGAAACACATGCATGAAGACTCACCTGTTACTGTGAGGCAGAAAACAATGGGGCCAACTCTCCCTTTTACCTCTCATAGCCAGAGTGTGCAGTTGTACTGACTGAGGTCACAGTCCTCCCTTCACTGCCCCCAGGGTGCCCAGTGACACTAGCTCCAGCTATCCTACTACTACCTCTATGGTGGCACCAGTGGCTGCCTCCTGTTCCATACTCATTTCTACAGCCCCGACAGGATTCAGTTCAGGGGCTAGGCCAGGGAGATAGTTCAGTAGAATAATTAGTGCTTGCCTGACAAGTGCAGGCCCTGAGTTCAATCCTTGGTACTGAAAAAAAAAAAAAAAAAAAAAAAAGATTCGGTACAGGACCACACCCAACAGGGCAAAGTTGGGGAAGTGGTGAGGCCAATATCCCCAAAATTCACAAATACCAGTATTCCATGATAGATTTCCCCTGTCTCAATTTCTCTTCTTTTGTTGCTGGGACAAATACCTGACACCCAAAATGAAGGAGGGAAAGGTTTATTCAGCTTATAGTTACGGGAGGTTTCAGTCCATACTCGGCTGACTCTAAGGCAGAGCGGCACAGAGCAGACAGCATCAGTTCACAGCAGTGCCAAGCAGCAAAAGGAGTAGCAGCAACATTGGCAACAGAAAGAACTCTGTCTTTCTGTTTCTTTTTTATTCCATTCAGGCTATCAGCCCCAGGTTGGGTGTAGCAGTCACACCCATACTCCCAGTGGATCACCCAAAATCCCAGTGGATCAATCTCAAACTCTAGCCGTCCTCACCCCATGACTACATGAGGCTTTCAGGGATAGCTAGACATAAACCATCTCGGACACCCTCATCTCGGACAGTCCTCTGCGACTCCAACAGCCACAATTTCAGCCATGTTAATTCTCCAAGGGAGCTGTAAAGCAGCTGCTTCTCCTCCAGTTGAGCTGAGCTCTTTCCACAACAACAGCTAAAGTATCCTAGATTAGACATATCTAGAGGTATATGATGATAATATTCATCATATGGAACTTGTACTTGTACATGGTAGGCAACCTGGGAGAGTCTACCTTGGCCAAAACAGGCTTTGGACATCAACCTTTCCCAAATGACGCTGTCCTGCAGCCACTTCTGATGATTCAGCCCCATAACCTCTAGATGATCCTGCCACTACTGTGAAAGCCCTCAAATATGAATGCAAAATGCAGGAAACTGCCCCTGTTACTGAAGCTTTTTTGTTCCATGCACACAATATTTATAGTTCTGTCTTTGCAGTTGTTACCAGTGGTTTGGTGTTGTTTTGCTCAGTTTGGATAGAAATCACAAATTACATATTACTGCTCCTCCTCTGTATAACCAGTGCCTCCTCAAACTCTGTTGGTGAGTAGCGGAGGACCCCCTCTGGTGCAGTTCCTTCCTGTGCTCAACCTAAGCCTCAATAAATTATTACTTTGGTGAGTGTGTTGTAAACTGACTCTGATATCCCCTCTCTGTAACAAACTTTGCACTTGTCACATTATAAAACTTTGTCCTCGCTATGAACCCCAACCCTGGTTGCAGATGTTCTCCCTAATTACAGGCATGCCTAGTGCTAAGTGTCCTTGCTGATTACAAAAACAAAGGGCAACTCTCAGGCCCTGCAACATCTCCTCTCCCTCCCTAACCTAGTTGCCAAGTGTTCTTCCTGATGGCAAACAACTCCTAAGTCTTGCAAAGTTCCCCTCTCAGATCAAAGACAACTCCTAAGGCTCCCCTTCCCCCAGCCCTGAGATTTTTCCCTTTAAAAATCTTTGTTTCACCTCAACAGGCTATTTCATTCTTCTGACCCACAGGAGAATGTGGCTGCTGAGCTCAGCTAATAAAGCACTTCAAATTTTCTTTTTGTTTTTTGGGGTCTTTGTTTTCTTAACGTGCAAGTGTCTATAAACCTACTCAGGATTCTTATGTTGGGTAGTGCGGGAAAAGCAGGTTGAATTAAAAGAGTTGATAACACTTGGGGCTGCCAGCGCTGAAGAGCTTAGAAAGCTTTGGAATAGCAATGAGGTAAGAGTGATGGAGACTTCCCCACATCAGCAGAAACTGGATTTGACCTGCAGAGACCAATAGAAGAGCTCTACGGAGACAGCAGATGCTGCTAGAAAAGCTTCAGAAAATTGCTAGGATCAGCTGAGAGCTGCAAGATTAAGGGCTGAGAGTCACAGGTACCACATTAGCCATGCTTTGTAGTTTGTGATTTCTATTCAAATTGTGCAAAACAACACCAAACTACTGGTAACAACTGCAGCATCATAAACATTGTGGACATGAATCAAAGAAGCTACAGTAACATAGGAAAGAGATGCAGAGCTTCAGAGTAGCAGGGAAAGCTCCACCCAGGTCCAATATATTGCAAAGACGGTGCTTCAGAAGGATGTATAGGAATGGGCAAAGGAGAACTGAACAGTGGGTAGTGGACAGCAATCAACAGGCCACGGGCCACAAAGAACTGTAGCCAGAAGCTGCCGTAGAGCCTAACGGAACACATTCAAGGTTTCCCTGAAGAAGGCAGCACAGTTATAAGACACACTACTGAATGAGCATTGTGCCCATTAAATTGTGACCCACCCTTTGTTACAAGATGCATTGTAATTTCAGAAATACTAGAGTTTGAGGGTAGAGATGTGCCCCAGAGTAGCAGCCAGCCTCCAAGATGTCCACAGAGCTCCCTGAGTCCTTGTACTAAACATTTGTACAATGTTCTTCACATTCTGTGACTGGAAGATAGGTCACAAGTAAGGCCACTTCAAGTGTAAGATTACTTTTTAAAGCCTCCCCCATCCCTTAATACTGGCTATTAGCTCACCCTGAAGACAGATTCTGCCCCACTAGCCTGGAAAGGGCTGAGACTTTTCAATAAGCATCAGTGAACTTGGATGTGGACTGTCCAGCCCGGATGGCTAGAGATCCAGATGACCTGACCATTTGAAGATGGTACTTTGCATGAAAATTTGGGAGAGAATCACACAGCTCAGCAGCTCCCAGACACCTGGCCCTTAGAAACTGTGAGCTATGCTGGGCATGGTGGCTCATGCCTGTAATCCCAGCACTTGGGAGGCTGAGGCAGGAGGATTGGTGTGAGTTTGAGACCAGCCTGGGCTACAAAAGTAAGCTCAGGACCAGCCTGAACTGCATAGCGAGACCCTGTCTCAAAAAGACAAAAAACAAAAAAAAAACAAAACAAAAAAAAAACTGTGAGCTAAAAATTAAATATTTATTTCTTTAAGCTGCTAACTTTTGGAGTAATTTTTATACAGCCATAGATAACTAGTACACATAGGTCAATGAATACTATAGGTAACAAATCTATACCAGGTAAGTGTTGAACTTAAGACTCAAAAACAGAGAAATCTACCTAAGTTAAGCACTCTTTCTCAGGCCCTTTAGACCTCCCAGTGCCTTGGAGTCAGAGCAGATATTAGAAAGAGGTCATCAATGGGACTCAGGTGGTAGGTAGATGACACAACTATGAATGGGGATGGCTTACAGGACTGAGGTGGAGCAGCCAAGATGGAGCAATAGCTGAGCCCTGTCTGCCTTTGCTGGGGATATCTCTTCTTCTTGCTGTCCAGTTAGAAGCCAGCTGGCTACACGCCCAGCTCAGAGTCCGAGATGGGTCTACCTTTTCCACACCAAGTGCCTTTCTATCACCTCACTCTTGATGTTGGTATCACCTGAGCTGCTGCTGGGGAAGCACACTGAGACCAGGGCCAAGGGGCATTGAACCTGGGTTCCTACACAGGTCTGCAGAAAAGGTTTGAATCTTTTTGGCATCAAAAAGGCCAGCGTGGTGACACCTGTTTACCTCTCTGCCTTCCTTAAAGGAAGGGTCTCCTGCCTGGCAGGGATTGCCCACGGCAGGACTTTGCACTTAGTCTTTTGGAAAGGAGACTCTTTGGCCTGGTGCCAGTCTCTTTTTCCTAGATGAAGATCATCTCTCTATCTAGGATTAAGAGAAAGGAATTTTATTTTTGAGAAAGAAATTGTTTAATGTAGTTCATTTTCCTCGTAATTAGAAAGTTGACAGGTAACTGCTCTGTCTTTTTATTTCTTGCTTTTCTTAATAAGATAAAGTTTATTGAAAAGCAACAGTACTTGTACTTCATGGTGATGGACAAAAACAAAACAAATTGTTCACAAAAGTATGCAAATATGAAATAGTGATAAATCTCACCACAAAATTTACAAGACCTGTGTACAGAAAACTAGAAAACATGACTGTCTTTTTATAAGGCTGATTTTAGAGAGTAAAAGGATCCTAATATTTATTCAGGATTTTTTGCTTATATTCCTGTGCTGCTTAGACACTGTAGACACTGTGTACTTTCACTAGGATGCTTTAGGAAGGGGGTCTTCTCAGTTTGACTCAGTGACCCATTCCCTTCTCCTGAGTCATTTTTCTTATCTCTCAAAAAGCACAGTCTTGACTTGTAGCAGGTTGCACCACCTGGGAAGGGAGGAAAGTCACTTTGTGCTTTACTGACATAATGTGATTGAGATGCCTGTTTACAAGATTAATAGCACAGCATCATTTACCAACCTGTGCATTTAATTAAGCATCATTTTCTTCTCTTTATGTTTCACAAAAATAAGTCCTGCAGGGTTCTTTTCTTGGCAATATGGCAATCTAATTACCAAATCATTCTTCCCGCTGAAAATAACAAGAGATTGAAAATCAAAGCCTTCTTAACAGCCTTAATGAACTGACAAGAGGCCAGGAAATACACATAGAAACCCCAAGGCAGTGGGCTCCAGAAGCCAGCAGGAAGCTCTTGGCTTGGGATATTGCACAGGCAAAAATCTGATTCCTGGTTTTTTTCAGCCTCTGGGAATAGTAGGGACAAGGTGGGGCAGCCACATCCTGACACCCTTCCACAGAGTAAGAGCCTTGGGTAATCTCACCTGCAGGCTTACTGTGGCCACAAAACAGCTTGCTCTCCTAGAGCCACAACCTAGCACAGCGAGGAAAATGGCCCAGCTCTGTGGCCCAGAGCAGACACCTGCAGCCACACTTCACACAGATCTGCAGGGCACACCCCTGCCTGGAGATCAGCAGGGTGTCTAGCTTCAAGGAGGCTGGAAGGAACCAGTGGTTGGTTTCCTAGGCAACCAGAAAAAAAAAGCGACAACAATAACAAGAACCACCCCCATCCCCCATAACCAGTAAATCCTTCAGGAATGAATCTTTCATTTTATTTTAAGAGAAGTTTATTTATTTATCTATTTTTATTTATTTATGTTATAGCCAACCCACCTGCCCTGGGGGTGGGGCTGGTGCAGCATGTGGTTTCAGGGATTGAACTGTGGTTCCTACAGTTGCATAGGTTTGCCTAAGCAGGTGCTTTAGACCGCTGAGCTATCTTGCTGGTCCCTGAATCTTTTATTTTAGACAGCAGAGGATTTCTGGGCCAATAGGTAGCTCATGAGAAAGGCTCAAGGAAGTGGCATGTTCTGAACTCCAGTAACAATAGAGAAGAGAAACCGATCTGCAAAGATCCAATATCCCTTCCATAATGAGTTGTAGGCAGAGTCAAACTGCTTTAAGTTACAAAAATAGATAAACTTTACTGACCAAGGAAAGTGGAAAGAAGCCGGGCATGGTGGCTCACGCCTGTAATCCCAGCACTTGGGAGGCTGAGGCAGGAGGATCTCTGCGAGTTCGAGACCAGCCTGGGCTACAAAAGTGAGCTCAAAGCCAGCCTGAACTGCACAGTGAGACCCTGTCTCAAAAAGCCAAAAAAAAAAAAAAAAAAAAGAAAGTGGAAAGAGAAGGAAGATGAATGCCTAGAAATAAATGTAACAATTGAAATAAAAGTTTGTATGGATTGGTACAATGTACCGTGAGATAAGACTACAGAGAGAACTGGTGAATGAGAATATAGCTTCCAATTTATATAAAATGCCTCATGGAATAAAGGAAGTTTGCCAAGCTTGTAGGTACACATCGGTAATCCCAGAATTTTAGAAGGCTGAGGCAGGAGGATTATAACAAGTGTAAGAGCAGCCTGGGCTGTGTAGTGAGCTGAAGGACAGTTTAAACTACATAGTGAAATCCTGCCTCAGAAAACAAAATGAAAGAGAGAAAGAAAAAACAAAGAGAGAAAGAGTTATGGTTGAAACATTGTGTCCACTTGAGAAGTTTCTGAGTTTAACTCAGCAGGGCACCAGAGTCCTCACTTTGTAAACATCCTGAGCTTGTGGAGGAGGAGGGCCGGAAGGTGGTGCAGTAGTAGGCTGTTTACAGTGTAAGGAAGGCAAAGGGTCTTGTTTTGCCTTCATTTTTTCCCCTGGTTGCTTTTGCTGTCCTGCCATGATGCACTTCATGCCAACCTGCCTTGGAGCCGTCCCAGTGTGGAATGAAATCTGCACAAATGTGAACTAAATCGACCTTTCCTTCTGTTTTAAGCTAGCTTAACCATTTTGTACTGCTTCATGAGCTGTTTGTTCTTAGGCTCACCTCACCCACCCTATAAAATGTGCTAGCCTTTTAGAGACAAGATGATACCCCAGGTATCCCAATACTCAGACCAAAAATTAACTTAACCTCTGCCCTAGTTAACACGAGCCTTCCTACCCTGAGACAAACTATGCTTTTGTTTTAGTTTAGTCCAAACTCTGATATGACCAAAATTTTGTATTTCCCTTGTTATAAGACAACTCTAATTTTCACTGTCTGTAACAAACTTGGTCCTTGTGGAAAACTAACTGTGCTCTCTGTAGCAGACTTTGTGATTGCCACACTGTAACAACCTTGTTCTGACCATAAATTTCCCCCTTGACCCTGGTGCTAAATGTCCTTCCTGATTACAAACAGAACAAGCTCTGTAACATCCCTTCTCCTTCCCTAACCCAGGTACCAAATGTCTCAGCAAAGTTCTCTTCTCCAATCAAAGACAAACTTCCCTTTTTCACACACACCCCATTTCCCTTTAAATATGCTTGTTTTCTTTCAGGGAATGCTCCATTGTCCTGACCCACAGGAGAGTGTGGGCCACTGGGCTCAGCTAAAGTAAAAGCTCTTCAAACTTTTACTTTTGGTTCTTTGTTTTCCTCCTAATGTGCAACACCTTCCTTAATATTGGGTATCAGGCATTTTGTCTCAGCAAGGAAAGAAAAGTAACACAGACAGACAGACAGACAGACAGACAGACAGACAGACAGACAGAAAAAGAAAAGGAAGAGGAAAAGATAAACTATTTGAAAGTGAAGAAATGGAGTAAGAAATGGAGAGTAAAAAAGTCTGACATGAAGCTGAGTGTTTCAGTAACAAGGTGTTTTGCTCTGCACCACCTCCCTCTCCCAAAAAAAGGTTCTCAGGAGTAGTAATAAAGGACAAATGGCAACAAGATGCTTCCAGATTGTTATGGTTTGTGTCTAGTTGTCCCCCCAAAGCCTCATGCAATCATGGGGCGTGGCTTCTATAGATTGAGACTTGATTCATGATCCCTGGGATTGTGTTTTAGTACTGGTGGGATTATCGGTCTGAGTAAGGCTGAGACTATGGGTGTGGTCTAGGGCGGATATCCTAAGGCAAAGAGCCTGAATGTAATATAAAGAGCGACAGAGAGACAGACTGAAGCTGTAGCTGTTGCTCTCTGCTGCCCTGTTTGGTTGGCTACCTCTGCCACCTCTTTGTTGCTATTCCACCGCCATGAACTCAGCCTTAGGCTAGCCGAATATGGACTGAAACCTCCATGAACTGTGAGCTAAATAAACCTTTCCTTCCTTCATTTTGAGTGTAGGCTACTTGTCCCAGCAACAAGTAAAAAGTAACCAAGACACAGATACATTGAAACTAATTGTGCAAGCACACACACACACACACACACACACACACACACACACACACACCTCTAGGTCAGAGTCCCTTTGCTTCCATCCCATAGAAGCCAGTGTACCATGCTTTTGCTCCTGGCTGCCACCTCACCTAAAAACAGGTGAAAAATGCCCAGACTATAGATGGGCTCTCAGGAAGCAAAGTGTGCAGCTGTGAACACACAGTTCAGGTCCCTTCCTTTCAATTTTGTGAAAAAGGCAGCCTCTGCTGACATTGTCTGGACCTTGAACACAAGCCTGCTTGCATCAACAAAGGGCTTGGCTTCTACTGTGTGGGCAGCTGCTTGTTTAGTGTTATGCCCACGACTGATTCTATAATGATTTTTACCTCTCCATGATGATTCTGGTCAGGAGAACAGAATGCAGCACTTCTGGTGGGTGGATGAGGATGTAAAGGCCATAGTGTGAGGTCAGGGTCAGGCTGGAGAAGTTTGAACGGTTGATGCAGTTGGTTTCTGTCCTGCTCCTAGATGACCTCTGCCTGCTTCTGGGAGCAGGGCTGAAGGCACAACAGAGCCACAGCTCCATTCAGATAGGGTAGGACGGAGAGCGATCCTGATCAGCATGGCAGGGAATTCTCCATTCTTCATTCTTCTAAAGCTATACTGTAATTAGTAGCTTTAGAACCCTTGATATCAACATCCTTAGTAGCTAAGCTGTGTATTTACCTTCCTTCCCTGTACCTTCAGCCTCCTTCTATAAGGCAGTTCATAAGAGATTTAAACTATGACACACCGGTAGCCCCCAAGCAGCTTGACAGCTGTGGGTGAAAACCTTCTGTTCTGTCCACTCCAGCCCTCACCTCCATGCATGTCAGCCTTCAAATTGTGGCATGGGGCAAGTAGTGTCTTCAGGGCACAGATAGGCTGGTGATTATGATGCTTCATCTGAAAAACAGAATTTGTGGGGGGTCTCCAAAATACCTGAATGTTGATTTTCTTCAACTTGTGAATATAATTTTCTCAGAAAGATTTAGAAGTTAAAGTCTGGAAAAAACTATTAATGTAAGGTTGACATTTAAATCATAGAAAACACACACACACATGCACGCATGCACAATCATAGAACACTTAAGAATACAACTAAATCTTTTTAACCTTCTTCTCTAACTGCTATAATTTGGATGAAATTTGTTCCTCAAAGATTCATATGTTGCAAATCTGGTTCTCAAGTCTGTTGTGTTGAGATGGGGAAGCCCTTAGAGCTAGGCCCCATGAAAAGTGACCAGGTCACCTTAGGACTGTCCTAGGAAAAGACTAATACTAGTCCTGCAGAATGAATTGCTATAGAAGAGTGAGCCTGGCTTCCGAATCTCTCTGGCTTCCTGTCATGCCATGTGGCTTCTCCTCTCACATTCTAACCATGATGCCATCTGCCATGCTGTGGTCTAGCAAGTGCCCCTCACCACAGCCGAACAGATACACACAGAAGAGTCCTCCCACTCATTTGAAATGCCATGTTCTGACTTGACTTCTTCCTAAGGCTCTAAGGTTAGGTATACCAGGCGTAGATAGAGTTATGATTAAAAAATTAGATGTGTGATCTTAAGAGAATGTGTGACAGCAAGGTGATTGCTAAGACATGAAGTACTCTCACATCCCTTCATCTACATTTTCAGTGACCTCAATGGCATTAGCCTGCGCATCTGGATCAGGTCTGAACCACTGGCAATTCTGTGAAAATGCAGTGTTCAAAGCTCAGTTGTATTCTCGGGTGGGAGCCGTACCCGAAATAGTGTCATTATGCAGGTAAACTGTATAATTTGCACAGTATTTAAATGACTCAGGAAGATGTCTTTGTAATGAAAAGCACCACTGTGCACACTGCACCCGGAGGTGGGCGCTGCAGCAGCAGCAGGGCTTTAGAGAGACAGAGAAGGAGGAGCATTTCTCTGTAAGCCTGCTGTGTACCCTGGCACCCAGAGCCTGGACTGCTCACTTAGGTGTCTCTTTGTTTCCCTGCACCAGTGTCAACACTCAGGAATTGCTGTGAACCATAAAGTTTGAATCCAAATACTGTAATTTTCATTTGAAATCTTATTAATAATTAAATCTATGAGTCATTAGATTTTTTTTTTTTTTTTTTTTTTTTTTTTTTTTTTTTTTTTTTTTTTTTTTTTTTTTTTTTTTTTTTTTTTTTTTTTTGTAAAAAGCATGGTCTGTCACAAACATTTCAGCTATTCTGATATCAGCTGTATTGTTTTCTTGAGTCTGACCAAGAGAGGTCTCAAGGACAGTCACTTCACTTCACTCATGGCCACTTTCTTATGGGTAAGGAGACACATGTGGAGCTGCTCTGGAGAGCAAAAGTTGCACCAAGAAGGAGAATCCAGTGATGCATGCAAGGATGCTGGCAGGAAGGGCTGCTGATAAGACCTACAGCCTTGGCTGCATATAATATGTTGCACAGAACAAACAGAGCAAATAGGGTGAATCTAAGCTACAATATGACCAAACCTGACTATGACAGAGATCTGCAAGGTGTTGCTTAGATGAGCTCTGGGTACAGGCTCTTGTCCTACTCAAAAGAAGCTTTGGGTAAACAATAATGCAGGGCTGTACCATTCACCTAGAAATCACTCGCCTGGCAGTAGAAACTGGTAAATATTGAAGAAGAAAATTATACAAACCGTGTTTTAATGGGTATATTCTGCAGGATACCCAATCTGTTAGAGGAAATAGGGAAGCTCCAGTACAAAGATATTGTAGTCTGCTTTTTTTTTTTTTTTTTTTTTTTCTTTTTTGAGAAACCCCAACATACATGAAAGTCAGAGGCATTTTTCATAACTTAGCTGGCAGGAAAGCTTGACTTGCCCCAAAGCTATTTATAATCTTTTGTTGTTGGGATGCTTATTTATGTGTTTTTATCTAAATAAAATGCTCTTCATTGTAGAGAAAGTTAGAAAATACACCTAAGAGTAGAAAATGAAAATCGCTCATGTCTCATCATCTAGTTATAAAAACTAAAACTAGTTCTAGGTGTTGCCTACCAGACTCGCAGTTTCTGCCTACCTGTTTGTCTACATACCAGCCTGCATATGTGGCTGCCACTGAGTCACTGATAATACCTAGGCCTGTAAATCTAGCTATATAATATGTAGCTGATTTTTTTTGACAAAAGCAGTTTATACTATCTAGTTTTATAAGCAACGTTCTCTTTCATTAATTGATCACAACAGCTTTTTGTAGAATTCCCTACATTTTTCTGATTACAATGAAATTATCATATTTATAGAACTTCACTTTATGTAGGTATCCAGTCCTAATTTTATGACATTTATTTTTTTTTCAGGGTTTTTACTATTCAAAGCAACTCAATGAAGACAACTGCAATCACTTCTCTACTACAAACCTCCAACTGTTGGATTGCAAATCAAAAGACAGTTTGCTACATATGTGATAAATTTGCCAAATAACATTCCAAAAAGTTTTTTTTTAAAGAATTTTTTATTTTATTTATTTATTTTTTTCTTGTTTCAGAACCTTTATTTGTTTATCCACTCATTTTTATGGCTGGCTCAGCCTGCCCCAAGGGCAGGGCTGGCGCGGCATGTGGTGCTGGGGATTGAACCGCGGTCCCTGAAGCTGCCCAAGCTTCCCCAAGCAGGCACTTTAGACCACTGAGCCATCCTGCCAGGCCCCTCCAAAAAGTTTTTACCAAAACGTACTCACCCCACCAACATGTCACTACCGATAAGTTAAAATGCTCATTTTCCTCCATTTACTCAACGCTGAAAAATAGATGAAGTGGGTTAGGTGAAAGATAATATTTATTCATTTCAACTTTAACATCTTTGATTACCACTGAATTTGAATACTTTTCCAAGAATTAAACAGCCAGTTATATTTCCTTTTTGTTTTTGAGGCAGGGTCTTGCTACATAGTTCAGGCTGGCTTTGAACTCATGGCAATCCTCTTGCTTCAACCTCTTGAGGACTGAGATTATAAGAATGCACCATCATCCCCCACTTGTATTTTCTTAAGTTTATTTACTGGGGCAAGACGGCATAGAAAAACATAAATAAACACAGTCCAGGAACTTATCACAAAAGGCATGCAGACATGCAACCAGAACATTGCCAGCTCCTTCTAGCTGTCACGCTTATGTCTTTTTTTTTTTTTTTTCTTCAGTACTGAGGATCAAACTTAGGATCTTGTGTATTCCAGGCAGACACTTATGCCACTGCGCTGTCTCCCCAGCCCTTATGTCTTTCCCAAAGAGGAAGGACAGTTCTGCCCAAGTGGCCCCATTTATGAAGTTTTCATTTATGATTTTTCAACCTCATGGTAATATGAAAGCAATACGATATTGCAGTAGAAGTGTACTTTGGATTTTGAATTTGGATCTTTCTCCAAGCTGGTGGCAGACAAACTGGTCCTCTCCCAAGATGGTAGGCAGTGGCAGCATGCCTCAGCTTCTGTCAGCCCACAAACAATCATCACGGGGTGTAGGGTGGCTGAACTCAGATGTTTGGTAAACTATGTGTGTTAAGTCCTTTAACAAGACTTCATTTTTTCAATTTTCATTAAGTTGAGGATCATTGATATTGGTAGTTGTTGCCACTGAAATGCCACATGATGAGCCATTCAGCAATTCAGTGGCTTAAGGCAACCATACTCATGATTACAGATGAGTGTTATTAATGGTCATGGGGTTAACAGAGGACCAGCTGGTGAAGGTGGGGCAGCCGCTGGGCATCATGCCCCTGGGAAGTAGCCAGTCTGGACTGGGCTTAGCTGGGCCACTGCACCAACACCTAACATCATTCAGCATCATTTCTGTAAGTTCTGTCCAATGGAGTGTCTAGGAGTCCATCCTGCACTGGCTTCCAAGAGCTGATGGAAAAATTTTCAGGAGTTTGGAAATCCTAGGTATTTTAAACATAATTGTTAATAACAGCAATTTTAACCACTTCTGATTAAATAAATTATGTTTAAACACAGATAATAAGTGCTCTAGGGTCACCAGCCTCCAGTTATCTGAGTTTTACTGTCCTCATTGCTCTTGCAGCTAAAGCAGTAGGGAGGAAGGATGGCATAGCAAGGGCCAATGTAGGTGTCTTCCCAGCCATTCTGCTCACAACAATGTCACTTTGCAAGCTTGAAATTGAGCAATGACCTTGTAGAAATTGGTAAATGTTAAAAATCAGGGCCTGAGCTGTTTCGTTGATTGTCTAGACCTTAAAAAATGATGAAGAAAAGATTAATACTGTAGATTAAATTCAGAAGAGGGTTGTGTTTATGAGAACATAAAACACTGGGAGCTATTTTTCCAGTATTTAAAATGCACGGGGCATGGTTAGTTGCTTTTGGTCCTTCGTGTCAAATACAGATAGGTGCAAACCCATGAGGCTGGATGACTGGAGACCCAGGTCTTTCAGGAGGGAAGGGTAGGCTGTGGTGCTGGGATGAGAGCCTGAGCACCAGAGGCACTGAGCAGGAGGGCTGGGGAGGTAGACTGGGCAGTGGGAGGGGGAGGCTGATAACACAGCCAGGCCTTGTGGCCGATCATGGAAGAGAAGGCTATGGATATTTTGCCTGCTTGCTCTTTGCTGTACACTACCCACTGTTAAAACATTAAAAACAGCTTTATTGATTCACATATCCTAAACCCACTCATTTAAAGTACAAAATCCAGTGATTTTCATTTTGTTCACAGAGTTATGTAACTACCACCACAATAAATTTTAGACCATTTTCAATACCCTAAAAGGAATCCCACAGCCATTAGTAATCGTTTCCCACCCCACAGCCCCACTCCTTACACTCCTCACCCCTGGCCGTATCTATTTCCTGCCTCTCTGTATTCATCTGTTCTATACACACTGTAAAAATTTCATCCTGTGTACCATAATTGCGCATCCTTTGACTGCCATTTTCCATCTTCCCCTTCCACTCCTTACCCCCTAAACTCTGATAAGCACCATTTTCTCCACTTCTATGAGTCGCCTTCTTGTATTCCTCATGTAAGTGAGATGTGTAACATTTGCCCTATTTTTTTTGGGGGGGGGGACTGGGGTTCGAACTCATGACCTTGTACTTGCCAGGCAGTCACTTGTGCCACAGAGCTATCACCCTAGCTGACATTTGCCCTTTTGAGTCTGGCTTATTTCACTGAGTACAGTATTTTCCAGATTCAGTCAACATCATTGCAAATGATAGGATCTTGTTGTTCTTTATGGCTAGATGATATTCCACATTCTTTACCCATTCATCTGAAGATGAACGTTGAGGTTTCATCTTGACTGCTGTGAATAGTGCTACAATATACGTAGAAGTGCTGGCATCTCTTTGACACACTGATTTCTACCTGCATGAATTTATTAATGTACTCTAGCCATTTTCTACTCCTATCTCCTTTCCACTTTAGTACTTTTAACATACAAGTTGTTGGGGACCAACTTCACAGACCAGTTCTCAGGTCACAGAATATTTAAGGTGACCATGACTGAATGTGAAGGGTAATTAAGAGGGCCACAGGGGAGTATGGGCACTCTGGGGGAAGGTGAGCACGCCTTCACTGGTAAGTGGGGTGACCATCCTCATTAGGCAGAAATACTGAGACATTTGTCTTTGCTTGGGATCAAATGTGTATAAATGCTCACATGGAAATGAAGGTGCTAAGGGAGGGGCCAGGCCACATGTCCATCAATGGCCCAGGCCTCCAGTCCTGCCTTTCAGAACTGACTACACTGAGGTCAGAACCCTTGCATCAAGGTGGAGGGGATGTGGGCAGTGGAGGGTGCTGCAGGACGCTCACCAGGGGCTATGGACTTCCCAGAGGCCAGCTTTGCCCTTGCTGGACCACACTGAGGCAGTGGGGTGGCTGATTCTACCCACTGCCCAGCCTCATGCCCAGAGTGGGAACCTTGGGAGGCCTGGCAGCCCTGGTTGCAGGATCCCCCTGACACAGATGCATTTGAGGCCTGCAGCAGCCATGCTCCCTTTCTCAGTGTGCGTATTACCATCACAGATTGTTTGCATCCCAAAGGCCTGCTTCTTTCCACCCATCAAGTGACTATGGACACCACTGGCTCCATGGTCCAGCTCAGTTTTTTTTTTTTTTTTTTTTTTTTTGCCACTCAGGGAGCTTCAAAAGGTCCATCTCTAGGGAGGATGAACCTGAGGGAGGGGGCCTCTTCCAAGGTCATGCCTTCATCAGGGCTCACCCTCAAGCCTAGGGTGGTTTTCTTTGCACCTTGTAGTCAGTGGCCTGTGCTCCTTTAATGATCCCTTACAGTAAACTCCCCCTTGATGTCTCCTGATGGGACCCCCACTGATATGCAGGGTCATAATGAAGGGAAACCAAGGTGTCTGCCAGGCAGGTGACCTGCCTGTCAGTCCTGGCAGATGGCAAGAGGAATTGGAGGCTGCAAAGAGGAGTGTCTCTGGAACACAGTGACACCGGGTAGGTTTTCTCATCTCATGGGAAATATAACTGACAGGCTGCCAGGCCTGGGGAAAAGGATCTGCACATATAAAAAATAGTATGAAAATTGAAAGTTTCTGGTGATACAAAAAATCATATTAACTGGCTCTATAGAGAGTGAGAAGAATTAGCTCTGGATGCACAGATGCCATGGATGAAAATCATGTAATTATTATATATGATTAATTATAAAAGAAAGGAATATATAATTACACATGGTTTGATGTTCAGCTACCAGTGTCCATAAAGTCACAGTTACATGATGCAGTCTTGTGAGGAACTGTGACTGGAAGGCAGAGGTGGCGAGCAGAGACAGAAACTGAGGGGCACAACAAGTTTCATAGCTGCACAACTGCAGGTGATCTGGAGGGGAGGGGGACGTCATGGAGAGCAAGCTGGCCTCCCCAGAAGGCCCGTCCTGAGTTGCATGGGTGACAAAACCAAGGTGCACTGTGTGCAAACACGAGAGGACAGAGCAGGGACAGGAGACAGTCAGCAGGAGACAAAAGCCACCACGAGCAAGGACCTGTTTGAAAATATCTCTTATTTTTCCCTCCTGCCTTCCAGCCTCAACTTTTTCTTGATTTCTATGCAATCAACCTACTCAGCTTCCACATCTGAGCGAGATCATGTTACCCGTGTCTCCCTGTAATGTCCTGTAGGCTCAACCACATAGTCACAGATGACAGGATTTGATTCATTTTCATGATAGAACAATATTCCATTTATATCACATATTCATCTTCTGATGAAGACTCAGAGGCTTATTTTCCTTTTCTTGGCTATAGAAGTATAGATGTCTTTTCAACACATTTGTGAAAATGTTTTTTCATTTCCTTCGGGTGTGTACAGTGCTATTGCAGCTAGGTCATTCCATAGTCCTAACTGTACTTTGTTGAGGAACCACCATGGTGTTTTCTATAGTAGCTCTATGAATTTATATTCCTATGCTGCACCATGGAAGTGTTTCTCTTTGTCTGCATCTTCCCCAGCATTTGCTATTTTTTTTTTTTGTCTTTTTGGTAATATCCATTCTAACTGGAGTGAGATGGTATTTTACTGTCGTCTTGGTTTGTATTTCCCTGATGATCAGTGATGTTGAGCAGTTTTTCATATATCCATTGGCCATTTTATGGATTCTTTCTATAAGAGCCTATTAAGATCATTTGCCCATTGTTAAATTGTGTTACTGGTGTTGAGTGGGATGCTGGTGTTGAGTTCCTCATAGTGCATTTCAAATATTAATCACATATTAGATGACTAGTTTTCTCCTATTCTTCTGGTTGTCTCCTCACTCTGTTGACCATTTTCTTTGTTACGGAGAAGTTCTTTGGTATAATCCAGTTTGTCTGTTCTTGGTTTTGTTGTCTGTACTTTTAAGAGTACAGAAACTGGAACTGGACCTGAGAGTTCCAGAAACTCTCTGCCTACATAGAAGAGCATGTTCTTGAGTTACAGTACAGTAACTATAGTTAATCCCTGATGAGATCATCACACATTGCACATGTGTATAAAACATTACTGCCTATATATGTATAATTGTGTGACTAGAATAAATGTAGTTAAAAATGGAGGCAAGTTCAAAGGACTTGTAAAGTATATTTATTTCATTTTGTTTAATAACTTGGCACTGGAAGATCACCTTGAGCTGAGGGCTGCACTCCAGGAAGGCCTGGGAGTGGACACCACGGACAGCAGGAATCATGGGAGCTCACTCACCTCAAGCCTGAGAACACACCACCTGTGGCCCTCCTTCCTCTTCAGATCACCTGGAACCTGTGTTTCGAGTGAGGCAGTATGAATGAGCTTACAGGTGAGCCAGGCTTCCCTTATGGTGCAGCTGCAGGTTTTGTCTCTTGGCCATGGAGGCTGCAGTTCTGGGTGTCTGATAGGTCAGGAGGTGCAGCTCTCTGAGTAGCAGAGTCCATATCATTGTGAATGGGCCCTGCCACTCACCATTGAAGAAAAGCATGGAAAGCTCACATGTACCCTGAGCCAGACCCAGATCTTGTGCTGCAGAGAAGAGAGCCTGTGGGTGCCTGGTACTGACAAGCCCAGCCTTGAAGAGAAAGAGGCTGAGGGACCTCACTGAGTATCTTCTCCAAATCCCTGAGGAGGGGCCAAGAGGCTGTATAAATTGCACTACCAGCAAGGATGGCACTGCTAGCTGCATGCACCCAGAAATTGCCTGAAATTTGACAACTTTTCATGCTTGCTAACGGATTAATTAGATATGGATTAGATGCTTAAGTGCAGTCACCAGTTTAATCGATAGTCAAGCCATGCTGACGAGTTCGCTGATGTCCCCTTAAGGGCAGGCCTCTAGGACTCTGCATGCAGCTCTTTTATGTTTGACAGTGAGGGCTCCAGTGGAATGAAGTGAGGATGCTTCAGTGCTCTTTAGTATGTGGCTCAAAGACCAGCAAAAAGGTGTTCAGACAAAGAAATAAGTGTGGACTTACTCACTTGAGGTACAGATCTGGGCTGGGTGCAGCTCAAATACTATAACGCTGGTTTTCCAACTGGCTGTTCTCTTAACAGATAGACAGAGCCAGGACATGAGTCTTAGCAAAAAAGAATGTGCATAACAGTCAGAGCACACAAGGAGAAGTTCCACCCCCCCGGGTGAGAAGGTACCACTGTGCCCTGTGACATAGCAGCAGGTTGCCAAGACATTGAGTATTATAGTTGAGTATGTGGTTGCTGGTACGTGAACACCAACGTTTAGACATGGTTGAACTTAGGAGCTGTGGCCATTGGCTAGTCTATTGTCTTTGTCCCTTTGTTTACAGAGTGGTTAACAGTGGGGTTGTTAATAATTGCTGATATTTCACTGTGTGAAGATAGGATACCAAGTGTCATGCACAGTGCTCTAAACTTGAGATACATTTATCTTGGAGGTATTTTTATTTGTCCTATTTTCAGACAAAGACACTAAAATTTCTCCTCATGGACACAGAGGGCAGATGAAGGACTCAGGCCCCAGCAGAAGTCCATTTGGCTTCTAGCCACTTGCTCCTCCAGCTTCCTGTGAAATCTCGGGGAAGAAGGTAGCATGCGCAATTTCAGCAAGTGCAAGAAACACCTGCTGTTGTTAACAGTTATGTGATTATTGTATCGGGTTATGGTACCTGGCTCTGGCACTGATTATGGTGACTTACTCTAGTATCTGGTTACTGTATCTATTATATTTTATAGTATATAGTTATTGCATGTGGTTATTGTATGTAATTGTAGTCTCTGGCTATTGAATATAATTGTTGTATCTGGTTTTGATATATAGTTATTGTGCTCTGGCTATAGTATCTGATTATTATATCTGGGTATGTCCCAGGTTATTATATGGCCATGATATATGAATATGGTATCATCAGATTTTTGTATCTTGTTATTGTATAAAGTGATTGTGTCTAATTAATGTGTCTGATTATGGCATCTGGCTTCCTGGAACCTCCTCCCAAACAGCTCAGCCATTGTAGCATAACAGTGCCACCTTCCACTATAGCTTCACCTGGCATCACTCAAGATTTTGAGGGTTTTTTTGGGGGGCAGGGGTGAGTACCAGGAATGAAACACAGGACCTTGTGCTTGCCAGGTAAGCGCTGTGCCATTGAGCTATATCCTAGGCCCATCACTCAAGATTCTGACATGTATGTTTCTCTCTGGTTTGTTGCAGAAAATTCCATTCCACTTCTTCCCTGGGCTATGCTGGACTCTCCTGACACCTTCAGTTGGAAAAACTTGATATCCAGTTGAAACCTTCATATCAGTCAGTGTTTTCATAGAGAGACAGATACAACAGAAGCTGCACAATGTGTAAGAAATCACAAGATTGACTCACCCATAGAGGTGGAAAAGGAAGAATGCAGAGGGTGTGTGCACACTATAGACCGATGGATTCAGTCTAAAGTCTGGAGAGTTCACTGCAGAGGTCTATGTGAGTCCATGTCAGGAGGCTAATGGGTCTGTGATGAAAGGCTGAAGTCTACACTGGAAGGCTAAAGGACCCATGCCAGAAGCTAAAGAGTCTGCACAGGAGATGACATCTAAGGCCAAGTTGTTCAAGGCTGTGGACAGAATAAACAGAAGCAGGTCTGTCTTTCCTCATTTCCCCTTTATGTCATCCAGGCAACAAGCCACGCTAAGATGGGTCTTCTGTACACTGGCGGGTAGAGTTGTGAGCTGACATAGTTAAGTTTCTCTTAATGAAACTTCTCAAGTTGACCCAATGACTCAGCCACCACAACCTGCTTCTAAAGAGCTGCTTACTCTTAGAGTCACATGGGTTATTCTGAAAGGGGCAGACTCCTGGGAGGCTCTGTATGGAGGCATTTTGTTCTCAGCAGGGCAGAAGATCACAGTGTCACCCCCATCGCTGCTGACTCCAGGTGCTGCCTCAGCTCTGGGGTGCCATGCTGCACACAGTTTGTGCAGAGCACACACCCTCTTCCTTCTCCTCCCCTTTCCACTTCCTTAAAGTTGCCGGTGCATTTACAACTCTAGGAATTACTATATAGGAGACTGAATTTTTCATCTTTTCCTTCTTAGAGTTTTTGGACTGAGCTTCAGTGCTAAACTTAGAAGATGGTCAACAGGACAAAATATATATAAAAAAATTACTCAGTACTAGTTTTCCAGGGTACAGGAGCTGTACTAAAATTGCAAAGACTCAAATATGTGATCAGAATGGACACTGAATTGGGAAAAGTTCAAATACGAAGACAGGACAGGGTAGGGAAGGGCTGGCCAACCCTTGGGTGGCGATATAGCTAGGAAGACAAGTGTTAATTTAACAGAGTTGGTTTGCAGAGACTTCCCTCAGGTCTCATGGCTATATTTGCAGGATGCTTTCTGTCTGGCTCAGGCAGAGGTCTTTCACTAAGGAATTTCATTTCTTACTTTTAAAAACAGAATGGGGATTAGAGCAATCATGCATCTGCTCTCTCTCTCTCTCTGTGTGTGTGTGTGTGCGTGTGCACGTGTGTGTGTGTGTGTGTGTTTTACTTGGAGATTGAACTCTTAGTGCCTTTGTGTTGAGATACTCTTTTTCTTTGAGAAGATCCTAAGTCACTACATTGTCTCAAACTTGTATTGATCCTGCCTCAGTCTCCCAGAGTCCTCAGATTGCAGGCATCTTTCCCCATGCCCAGTTTACACCTGCTGTATTTTAAATACCTTTAACTCAGTTACCAACATGCCAGAACTACTTGTGTTTGAGTTACACCTTCCTCACTCTTTTGACCTGTAGAACCTTTGGTGTGGCCACTATTTCTCTGTCAGAAGATCTGAAACATTTGAATCACAGGCCTCAACACTTACCTGCTGGAAGGAAGTTGCCTCCCCCACAGTTCTGTCTCTGTGTTATTTCAAACACCAAAAAGGGGAAGACCAAGCAGAACTCTGACACAGTTTTTGTTGGAGATGAAGAGGTTCACTCCTGTCTGTAAGATGCACACTCATACCCTTGTGGGTCACTAGTCACTGGAATGGCCCTGGAAGCTGCACAAAGAGAGGTTCTCTACCTTGTTTGTCCAGCAGAATTCACATGAGGACATTTAAAAGATCCCAGGGTATCTGGCTCTTTGGAGCTGGGCCCATGAGCTGGTATTATCTTTATACTTCCCACCTGACTTCAGTGTGCATTCAACACTGATAGCCACTGGCTCTGTGTGCAGCTTCTGTAATTTTTTTTCTCTTCCTTTCTTTCCTTCTTTCTTTCTTTCTTTCTTTCTTTCTTTCTTTCTTTCTTTCTTTCTTTCTTTCTTTCTTTTTTTGTGGGATCAGGGATTGAACTGAGAACCTTGCACTTACCAGACAGGCACTTGTGCCACTGAGCTATCTCCCCACGCTATCTTTGATAGATTTTTTTAAAAAAACCTTCATTTATTTATTTGTATTATGGCTGATTAAGCCTCCCTTGGGGGTGGGGCTGGCGCAGCATGTAATGCCAGGGATCAAACCGCAGTCCCTGCAATTGCCTAAGTTTCCCTAAGCAGGCGCTTTAGGCCACTGAGCTATCTTGCCGGCCAGCTTCTATAATTTTCTGTGCCTCTATCTCATAAAAAGGTGGGGTTTTGATCCTCTGGCTTTGGGGTGGGGCTTTTCCTACAGGCTTCTGAGAGATATCCATGCTACTGTTAGGCCGGTCACACAAAGGACAAGCCTAATTCTTTAGAGGGGCTGAGCAGTTGGCTACTACTTACATCAACAGCTGCTGATGTAGTCAACTTTGTTTTTTTTTTTTTTTTTCAGTCAACTTTGGAGCTTAGCAAAAGCAGCTGGAGCCATCCTGGAGACTGGCTGCTGTGTCCGAGGAGAGGCTCTTTATTATTGAAGGAAAATATCTCCTTGGCTAATTCTGGGGCAGCAATGACTGAGAATTTCTGAAAAAAAATCCCAAATATTTGATGAATTAATTCTTTCAGAAAATTGCGGGGATTTGAGCTGTGAGTTTTCCCAAGAAAAAACGAGAGTCTTGGCATAGAATACAGAAATCTACGTTTATCTGTGGGCATACAGGAAAGAAGCAGAGAAGACTGAAATGATTAGAAATCTCAACACAGGGTTAGCTGCCATCTAAACAAGTGAGATAGTGACAGAAAAACCCAACTTAATCCATCAATACAGCTGGACCCCCAACAGCCCTCTATGTACACCCATAGAACACATTCACACCCTACAGACACACATATCATGCTCACTCCATGTATATCACACTCACCAAATGCACACCTACCACATATATGTGCCTCACACATATCATTCCCCACACATATAGGCACATTGTACACACACATAGACACACCACACATGCTGTACTTAGGTACACATATGATACTCCCAAACATACATGTAGCAAGCACACCACATATACACACATCACATACATAATCCCATGCCCCACATAGGCACAACTTTCACCCCCACACACATATACAGATGTATACACAACACGCCTCTTCCCGCACACACGCTATACACATATGTACAGGTACGCACACGACAGCATACACATCCAGCGTGACAAGGATTTAATTTCCCTCTAGCCTACAGCTCTTTCTCAAACCTGTCTCCAAAGGACCCAGTGTGACAGAAGGGAACAAAGACAGATGACATTCCCAGACAGGCTCCTTTTCTCCTACAGTAGGCTAATTATGGTTTCCATCGCACCCACTGGAGAGGTCCGAGTTTGTCTCCACTCCCACCAGCCTGCAGCCTCCTTCCTGGCCCCTCTCTTCTGTGGGTGTAAGCCATATCTTAAGTGCTTGAAATTAAACAGAGTTATCTTTCATCATTTGACAAAAACTCTGAACTTGAAAATTAAAGCCACTTTTCCCAATAAAAAGTTGTAGTTAAATGACAAACTCCTGTTCTTTTTTCAGACTTTTGCTATTTTGGAATTTGTGAGCTGTTTTGCCACTGTTGTTGCTAGGGATGGAGCAAAGCCTCACTCATGCTAAGCACGTGCTCTACTGTGGAGCTGCATCCCAGCCCCTATTTTTATTTTAAATGCCAGGACTCCAGCAATAGCTGCCGATGTCCTAAACAAAGCTGATATCCATAGATGTTTATCACTAAGAACGATTGTAGCCCTATTCCTGGACACATGTCGGGAACTTTCCTGGGCCTCCCAAAAGTCATACAAATCCTGGGTGAATTAAGAAGAAACATTTTTCTTTCCTAAGTTGTGTGCTGTTTATCTGGGTACCAAGCCAGGTGGCCAGAGATAAAAGCATTTTTTAAGTAAATCTTTGATTCTGTGTTCACCATGTGGGCAGGTACAGAGAGCAGTTGATTTGACCATGGAATACTACTCCTCTTCTCTCTTTTATGTCTGTGTCTCCGGAACATTGAATTATATTCTCTTTAGGACAAGTGCTACCTGCTCAGGTAGTCTACTAGTTTACTGCTAACTCTAACTAGTCTCCTGTCTGCAGTCATGAGGGCTTTCTCCACCCACCAGCCGCCATTGCCAGCACACCTACTCATTCGTTCTGTGCCCATTCTTTAGTGTCCTTTACAAATCAAGTTCTGTTTGTGGCTTGGCACCTGGCTGAAGAAGGAGGAAGGCAGGCATGCTTTCACTCCCTCAAGGATGAATCTGAAGGAGAATCAGGTAAGTATTCGGGAAGGACACCATTGTGCCTAGCATGTGGCAGGCACTGAGATGCTGGGAGCATGGAAGGAGGGGACAAAGAAAATGATATTTCTCTTCTCTTATTGCTGTGAACAATAATGAACTCTCCTCCCCAGAGCAGCAAAGAAACCCTCGGGAAAGCTATTTAAGCTAGCTTAGGCTTACAGATCCTAGACAAGGCAGAGCAAGCCAACCTTAGGAATGGCAGGATGTATCCAGTCATTCATAGTTCAAACATTGTCTTGTTAATTTCTTGTCTCTTCATGATGGTTTTGCTTTCTCCATGTGGCAGCCAATTCTCTGAAGCCTCATCTTTTGCCTTCCTCCACCAAAATCCATCTGTCTGTCACACAGTGTGCGTCTTGAATAGGCCATACACACTCACATTGGGTGACAGGCTGTGGTCTAGGACAGGGTCCAGAAGCCTGCAGCTTGCATGTGGGAGATGCCCATGAGAGGCCCGCTGTGTCCTGAGATGGGTTGGGGAGAAAGCCAGGCTGTGGAGACTGCACAGGAAAGAAGGAAGCAGATTTACAAGCGTGGGGCAGTCTGCCCAAAACAGTGGACAGTTAAGTGGTGGGCCACTGGGTGCCTGGAGGGATTGTCCCATAGCAACATAGCAACAGGCCACAGGGAAGCCCATGAGAGGATTTGCTGGCCATCACTGACTGGCAGCTCTTCAGCTCTTCGGTCTGGACATGGGCTGCTGTGCTTGGGATGATTTCCTCGGCATACTCCTGGGTATACATTCTTATTTCAAGCAGGTGGGTTTCATGTTGTCACTATAGAGATGGATCAGCTTGTCACAGCGAAGAATGGCATACTTAGCGTAAGTGACAGTGTGATTGTACTCTTAACATCCTGACACTAGGCAGACATTCCCCCAACCCTGGGCTACAGGAGGACTCTGTATGAGAGACTCTGGTGGGCAATTTCTTTCTGATTGTCAGGGGCTTTTGAGAGGGCCAGAATGAAGACTTGCATCAGGATGCTTTCCTGTGGAAGTGATGTTGGTAACAGAGAACCTTGAGGGGAGGCATCTCTGGCTTGTTTGGAGCCATAAGTTCATTTTGGAAAAGGGACAAAAGGCTTCTGAGGACTTTCTCACCTTCTTTCTATTCCTCAAGTGTCAGTGAGCATAGGAGGCTACCTTGAGATGGAAGAAGGAAGAAGGGCCTGTCTGTCCAAGAGAGGAGTGTGTGGGGGGGTGGACAGTAAGAGAGTAGCGATCCCAGCCAAGGGCTAAAAGGTGGTTCAGGACAGCTGGGGGCCTTGAACCCAGTCAGTTCCCCCTTCTTGCTTGCTCATAGTTCTCAAGAATAACAACAGCATGTGCTTGGAATGCCATATTGTGCCATGGGGAGACATCTTTGTCAGGACAGAGGACAACCCAGGCTCTCTCCCTATCCTTCCTAGAAGCAAGATGCCTTCCAAAGATTTTCCTAGTGGTCACATTTCCCCTGAGGAAAAATTAATCTAAGCAGAATGCCTTTTAGCTGCCATGAAAAATGTAGTACTCAGCTAGGACTACATTCACCTTGGCAGCTTGCTTAAGTGGACTCACAAAGGCTCTAAGGCATGTTCAGTCCCTAGCTGCCCAACAGTCAATGAAAACTTTGGTGTGAGTGAGCTCACCAGGCTCTGGTGAACAGGTGACAAGTGGGGTGGGGTGGGGGCTTCCACAGCAGCCCAGGATGCAATGGGCACTTATATTTCTGGCAGCTGGCATAATAATGGTCTTTGTCATTGTGCCCACCATGACAGTCCCTTGAGGGATTGGTAACTAGACAACCTGTGTCCTAAGCCAAACTGGACACCTTGGGGCCAGGGCCCCAGAGTTGAGACTGGCCTGCAACTCCAAGATACCAAAAAAAAACTGAGAGGCACATGGGCTGTGTGTGTGTGTGTGTGTGTGTGTGTGTGTGTGTGTGTGTGTGTGTGGCGGGGGGGGGGGTCAATGCAGCTCACAATGCACCCGCTGACCCAAGGGCCCAAAACAACTGACAACCGAGAGGTATATGGGCAGTGTGTGTATGTGGGGCCAATGTAGCTCACAATGCACCTGCTGACCCAAGGGCCAGATCACTTCAGCCAGTATCTGTGCCAGGAAAGGAATATGCTAATAAGGCCAGGCAGTGATGCACTGCTTAACAAAATAGGGATTGTCTTAGTTACTTTCTTATTACTGGGACAAAATACCTGACACTTCTAAGTTAAAGAAGAAAAGGATTATTTATGGTTCACAGTTGATGGAAGTTTCAGTCCATAGTTAGCTGGCTCCAGGGCAGCATGGCATGGCAGAGGGGCATTATAGCAGAAGGAAGTACAGCAGGGGATCGAGGGAGGAGGAGGGAATAGACCCTTCCAGGCCACTCCACCAGCAGTCCTCCAACCAGGCTTCACCTCCTAAATCACATTTAGCTATAAACGCTTCAGTGCACTGAGCCACTGATGAGTATCACTCCCCCATCGTTCAGTCACTTCCAGAAAGCCTCGCTTATGAGCACATGAGGCTTGTGGGGGACATCTAGATGTAAGTCATATTAGGGCCTCTGGTGGGCAGCAGTGTTAGTGTACCAAGAAATGTGGCAGGCAGTGGACAGAATGTTGGCATCTAAAACCTGTATAAATATTATCTCAGCACTCTGGGAGATGAGGCAGGACCTAGTTGGCAAGTTCAAGTGCAGTCTGAGCCACTTAGCAAGACTGTTTTAAAATGAAATTTTTAAAAAAAGGGCTGGAGATGGAGCTTAGTATAAAATCCCGGATTCAATGCCTCAGTTCTTGAGTGAAACAAGACAAACATATATAAAGCAGTACATTAAACAATCACAAATACAAGCTGGGCATGGTGGCTCATGCCTGTAATCCCAGCACTTGGGAGGCTGAGGCAGGAGGATTGGTGGGAGTTCGAGACCAGCCTGGGCTACAAAAGTGAGCTCAAGGCCACGCTCAACTGCATAGCAACACCCTGTCTCAAAAAGACAAAAAAAAAAAAAAAATCACAAATACAAATCACAACAGGTATCATGGTGGAAACCAAAAGGGCAAAGGCTGACAGTGTATGTCATGGGGTCTTCTCAGTATCTGTGGCAGTGCAAACATTGTGAATGAGGAGTTTCTTGTGCAAAGGAAGGGGGCAGCACTGTGAAGTCCTCAACTGTGAGGACCACTGCATTCTGGGGGCAGGAGACAGTGACCTGGGTTAAAATGTAATAAGGAGAGGCCTAGAATGAAGAATTTGGGAGATGTATGATGGTGATGGGTCTGTAACACGAGTGAGGTATTTAATACCATTGAACTTCACACTTAAAAATGCTTAAGATGGTAAATTGCACACTATATTTAATTATGTAAAAAAGGGAACAGAAACAGAAAAAGAGTAAAATATTTTATACGACTTTAGTTAGGAGAATGAGATCTACATGTTTCTAAATACTCAGAGACTAAGTGGAAGAGTTGTATTCCTGTGCTCACTCTCACATCCCGTGTTTGGATTTTTGACACTGATGCCTACTGCTTCTGTGATTTTCTCATGACAGTGAAGGAGGTTTGCTGATGTGAGCAACTGCTATCTGCCTCACCACTGCCCCGCCACGACCACTACCATGGGTTCTGCAGGACTCCTGCACGCCCTAGGGCCCCTTTGCCTGCAGACTTGGCTCCTGATGGAGATCTCCTCCCTGGCTCCCACCAGGCTGATACCTGAAGTTCCACATGGCCTGTGGGCTCTCTGCCCTCCTCATGCTGCAGGTGCCCAGAACAGCTGCTGCTGCAACCGCCTGTCATCCCTCAGCCTCTGAGTCGCCTTGGGGCTGCAAGATGCTGTCTGACTTCTTTTGACAGCCTCTCTTTGGTCAAACTGATAAATAGCCTCATTCTCTCATCTGGGACATGACCTTAGGTGTCATGCAGAGTAATGATGGGAAATGTGCAGCCCTCAGAGCTTTGGGGCCTGGGGCTCCTGTGTCAGGGACAGTAGCCCTTGGGAGCCACAAAGGAGTGTGACAAACCTGTGGCAACCTGGCCCCTGGAACTGTGGTCTGGCTGATGGCAGAGACATTTGATGAAGGCTCCTGAGAAGAGGAATCTCATTTTCTTCTCTAGGAAGAACCAGTGTACAGCTCTGTTTCTGAGAAGCATGGTAAGGTTGTGCCACAAAGGTTTGGGAGTCCATGGGCCAGCTCTTGCTTTCTGGGATATTCAGCATGGCAGTTGGGCATTGAAATTTTTTTTTTTTTTTTTGTATTTTTGAGACAGGGTCTCACTATGCAGTTGAGGCTGGCCTCGAGCTCACTTTTGTAGCCCAGGCTGGTCTTGAACTCACACCAATCCTCCTGCCTCAGCCTCCTGAGTGCTGGGATTACAAGCGTGAGCCACCACGCCCGGCCTGGGCATTGAAATTTATCTTGCAGCCAGCCTTCTGGTACACAGGTCCCACGTGTAGCCAAGAGACAGGCCATAACCGGACAGACCCTACTCTGTGGTCCGGGAGCTGGTCTTTACAAGATGTGATTTTAAAAAAATTTGGTGACTGCTGCTACTGCTGCTGTTGCTGAATGCCCTGCAGTGAAGAGGCAGATTCCTAGAAACATTACCATGTGCCTTCGTCTACCTCACACACTGGATCTGGCACCTTGTAACTTCCAGCTCTTTGCCAAAGTCAAAATGACCATGAAAGGTGAACACTAGAAATCAATGGAGCAGCTACAGCTGTACAGCCAAAGGCATTCATGAAAGAGGACTTCTACAACTGCTATAGAAAGCAGTGAGAACACTGGGATAAGCGTGTTTGAAGCGAGGGGGAGTGTTTTGAGTAGGATTCGCGGCAATGTGTGTTCTACCATAGCACAATTTTTAAACTTAAGTTCACAGTATATTTTGATTATATCACATAATAAAACTGAATACAGATTCCAAATTAAGAATGGAATTTCCTTTTGGACTTCTTCAGGACAGAATTAAAAATTTTAAAAAAGTGCTAAATTTGACTTCAGCCCTGGCTTATGCAGAATTCATGCTTCCTACCTGCATCCTTATGCAGCTTACATTCCTTTAAGAACAGTATTTATTTATTTAAACTTTTTATTTTGTTGTCTCATTATTTTATTTTATTTTGAAGAGTGAAAACAAATAGCAGAAACAAAGAAACAGGGTAACATGACAATACATGTTACAGATTTTCAGAACAATATAGTAGCTAATTAATATGGCTGGTTGAAGAAGGGCCTCTGAGATAGCTCAGCAGACTAAGTGCTTGCTTAGGCAAGTGCAGGGACTGGGGTTTGAGTGCAGGGATTGGGGTTCCATCCTCAGGAGCACTGTGCTGGCCCTGCCCCCATGTGCGCTGAGCCAGCCACTGAGACTAGGTGTGGTGGCACACACATGCCTCTGATCCCAGACTGGGGAGGTTGAAAACAGGAAGATCACTACAAGTCTGAGCTGCATAGTAAGACCCTGTATCAAATACGTGAAATTTAAAAAAAAAAACCAACAAAAAGAAAATGGTTGAAGAACAGTGGTTAAACAGACGCATTAGTTTATTTTCTTTGAATGACTGATTAACTGGAAGGGTCACCTTGTCTATTTCCATTTTGTCCTCTTATAAGTATAAGTAACATTAGATTTCTATCCTTTTCATCTTAAGGGTACAGATCACCTGAATGGAGCACATTTTTAGCATGGCATCACCATCACCCGCTCCATCTCATCTTGCAAAATGAACTTTGTTGTCATTGAACAGCTCGCTAGCCCTTCCCCAGCTCCTGGCAACCACCTTTGTACTGGTGTAGTTCGATGGATCTGATGATTTCGGGGACTTCATATAAATGGGGCCACATATTGCTGTTTTCATGTGACTGCCTGATTCTCCCTTAGCACTACACCCGCAAGCAAGCTCGGTGAGGGTTGTAGCACGTGTCAGAATTTCCTCCAGACAATCCTCAAGGAGCAACAGCAAGATCTCTGCTGGAGATGTTTATTTGCTCCACCTCACAGACCTCCCTCCCTCCTCTGTCAAGAAGAGGCACATAAAAGGGTGTGACTGAGCCACAAGGGTCCAGCTCCTGCCTCCCTCAGGGCTGCTGCTCTCCCTTTCTGAGATGGTTGCCTTGGCAGTTAATTGCTTCGCTAATTCTTTCTGAGATTTGAACAGATGACCAAATTAGAAGGGCAAATGATCATGGAGACTAGTAGCCATACATGGAAGGGAACACTGTAATAATTTTGAAAAATGTGAAGTAACTCTGACACAACCCAGCCAAGTCATACTTAGTTCAAGCAGTGTGTTTTGACTTTTCTCCCACATGGCACATTCCTGGTGCTGTGCAGGTGCCAGGGCTCAGTGGTGAGTAAGGGTGGCCTCACCATCTAGGGGTGGAAAGATGTTGTTCCAGTCATCCCAAATCCAACCAAGTCTGGGAAGAAAATAGCCATGTTTTTATAAATGCATAGACTGGCAATGCCTGCTGAGACTGAAATATGGGAATTGTTTCTCCAGAGAATCAAAACATGCCCCAAGCCCTGCAGAGGAGTGGGATCTGAGAGCAGTTTAGGCCTCCAAGGATGGGACTCCATGGCTCAAGGCAGGTTGAGGGGGTCCTGTGTGGGAAGGGACAGCTGATCCCACTGAGCAAGTATGTCATAGGGGTGACTGGATGGGACACTTGGCCTCTGTGATCACAGGACACATTATCTGCTCTGTGGCAGGCAGAGTTCAATGTGGGGGCCACCATACTGTCATCTGGAAAACATTTATTGAGGTTTGTTTTGATCCTTCCCAGGCTAGCATGTGTGTTTCAGAGGAGGGACTTAGAGCTGAGACTATGGACGAGGGCAGAGCCTGGGGGGTGGGGGCAGCAGCCTGAACGGAGGTTGAATATGTGACTAGTTGGGGGCCACCTGGGGACCCAAAGAAGACCTTGCCCCAGAGAAAAACGGGCACTGTGTTAGTCAGCTTTTGGACCCTGTGACTAAATACCCAAGGAAAAACAATTTGAAGGAGGAAAGGTTTATTTGATGTAATGGTTTCTGTTTTCAGTCCATGAACAGCCGGTTCCATTGTTTCTGGGCCTGAGGTGAGGCAGAACATCATGGTGGGAGGGTGTGGGAAAGCAGAGCTGCTCACCACCATATGGCCACTAGGAAGAAGAAAGAGATGCTGACAGAAGGGGAGGGGGGTGGAGAGAGCCAGAGCCAGAGCCAGAGCCAGAGACAGGCAGAGAGAGACAGAAACAGAGACAGAAAAAGAGAGATAGAGACACAGATGCATACACAGACACACAGACACACAGACACACACACACACACACACACACACACACACACACACACACACAGAATGTATTTGTAGGCTTCCTTCTGCTTTTGATCCATCTGGAATCCCAGTCTTCTCCCTCTCAGGCTGTGATCCCATGGGCCAATTGTCCCTGGAACTGTACTCAACCAGTAGTGTCCTTTGAAAATCTCCTGTGTGTTTTCCTGTCTGATCAAGTTGACAACCAGGAATTAGTTATCAAGGATGGAATTCCAGGGGCTGCGAGAGACAGCTCAGTAGAATAAGCACTTGCAAGTGCAATGGCCTGAGTTCAATCCCCAGTTCTGAAAAAAGAAAAAGAAAGAAAGGAAGAAAGAGAAAGAAAGGAAGAAAAGAAAGAAAGAAAGGAAGGAAGAAAGAAAGAAAGAAAGAAAGAAAGAAATAAAGAAAGAGACTCCATGTCCCAGGGCAGGGTGGGGATACGGGCTAAGAGGGCAGGAACTTTAGCTTAATGATATAATCAGCAAGATCTACCAGCTCAACTCAAGATTGTGGGGACACACACAGACTCATAATGGTGTGCTTGGGAAAGGTAGGGTTTTGACCTTCCTGGGTGCAGAGACTAGCAGGGCATATGGTCACTTTGTGACCTGGTCAAGATTGACCCTGGCTGGAAGGAGTTAAGATTGGGAACTGAGTACACATAAATGCAGAATTCTTCCTACAGATTTTTGTTCTGCGTTTGCAGAAGTTAGAGGCCAGCTGACAGGAATGGAAGTTGGAAAAAAGAGGAAAAGGGATACACTTCTCAGCTGGACTGTTGGAAGCAGGAGAGGTAAGGTGGTGTTAGAATAACACGGTGATTGGGGAACCTAAAAGCACCTTTGAGTTGGGGTATCCTCCCATAGAAGATTTGCCAGTGACTCACTGCTGGAACACATGTCACCAGCCAAGCTACTAAATTTTCAGTGATCGTGTTCCGCCTTAAAAATCAGTACATTGTAGAGGTGCAGTGCAACTTCCAGGTTCAAATAAGGGTGATGTCCAGGCCAGGTTAGGGATGACAGCCAGGTAGGATAGATGAGAGCTTCTAAAGATTGTCTCCTGCATGGTTGTGCAGACAGCTCTGATCCATCCCAGGGTGATATCTGGGACCACAGACATAGGGCACTGCCCCCCCCCCCACAGGGCTATATTGGTGACTGGTTGTATGGGCATGAAGTGTCCATGCAGCTAGCCTCTGTCATTAAGTTTCCAGCCCCTCCTGAGGTCACTCTGACAGTGCAGGGCCCAGCACTACTGAGATGCTGCTATCAGCAGGTAATTTTGAGGTTCCAGAACACCAGGAGCTGGTGTTTTGGGAATGCACAGGGTTGTGAAAAACCAAAGCTGAAGGACTGGCCCTTTACTGCAAGAAGATGGAGCCATGGCAAGAGTCGACACCTTTGAAAGAACAAGGGTCAGAAAAGGAGGGTGCGCCTACCATAATCACCATCCTTGCCAAATGTGCCTTCCAGTAACTCTTGGATCTTGGCTCCTCAGAGCTTCTGAAAGGCAGATGGCAGCTGCCATGGTACTGCTGCCAGATCCCCTCTACCTCCATGCCTGTCACCTCACTGAAATCAGGCTGAGGTGGGGAGGGGAGGGTTGGATTCCATCAGCCAAGGCCCAACACTGCATTTCTCCAAGGCAGTCACCAGGGGCTGGGCTGGTCCTGCCAAACACACATGGGAACCCACTACTCTCAGTCACTGGGGGCCCAGGCTGGCCCTGCCACAGTCATATGGCAAGCCATGGGCTGCTTCCAAGGTTCATCTCAGCTCATGCTGTACTCTGAGCACAGATGGTGTGCAGAAGACATTTTATCCCCCACTCACCGTCACTGGGGAACTAGGCTACTCCCCCCTCTCCCAGCGTTGCCTCCTCATCCGGCCTCTATTATAAGCTTCTAGGCCTCAGCATTTTATCAACCTGCTTCCCCTTGCAACTTCTTACAAGTAACTAGGCAAAGAGGCCAAGCATTTTGTTTTTTTCTTTCTGGGAATGTATTAAATATATTTGAACAAAACAAATGGTTTTAAACAGAATACAAAGCAATTTTCACCAGTATCTACCACTGCCCCGGCTCCTCCAGCCTCAGCCTTCACCATACTGTCCTGCCATCTATTTCCTTATTATAGAAATCTGCTTGGCAGGGAGATGATTTCCAGTTACCAAGAAAAATGTCTACAACTGCCACTTGTTTTATGTCATCTTTAGGCAAATCACTCTGGTGATAAGATGTCAAGTCTACAGTTTCAGGAGTTGCAGGTAGGCCCTATGGAGAGGTGATGTTCTCCCTCCGCACATGGGTCCCTCCAGGTTCTCAGCCACAGCTGAGGCCAAGCGCTTGCTAAGGGCTTTGTTGGTCACTCCAAGCTCTGTGTAAGAAAAGTATGTCAGGCAAGACCTGAGTCATGTCCTGCTCAGTGGGCCAATGATAAATGAATGAGATTTTCCTAACTCGAAGCTAGGGTGCAGAAAGCTGCTCTCAGGGCAACAGAACACCCAGGAGCAAGCCAGTTCCTGGGGCTCATGAGAACCACTACCTTTACAGTGTCTGGTTTTCTGCAGAACTTTGCTTTCAGAGATTTCATTCACTGCTTGTAAAGATATGATGTCCACAGCAATATCACAGCTGATTTAGCTGTGTGCTAAAGATCAAAAGGGAACTATTCCTCCAATCTGAGGCCCAGATAACACCATTTTGCAATAGGCCACCATTTAGCTGTCTCGTGGGATTCTCTCTAAGTACTGAGGCTGGGTGCCAGACTGCTGGGAGTCCTACCAGGTCCTTTCAGAGATGAGGAGATTGCTGGAGACCATCCCTGGGCTCTCAGAGGATCCCTTAGGGCCATCTATGAAGCACCCCTCTCCTGCTCCCAATGACTCCAGGCTTTGAGACCAGAAGGCTGTTTCTCTTGTTCCATCACAGTCAGGTTGTAGACCAGTCCAGCATTAGCACTTTGGGCCACTGTTGCCTGCTGTGTGGTTTCCAGGCTCAACCTCTTCACCCTGTTTCTGCTGCTCCACACATTCACACCACTGAGACTGCCCTGAACGGCAGCAGCCATTAGTTCTGGGAAAAGTGGGACAGCAAAACATTAAAGACTTTTTTCAAATGAAAAAGTATCCTCATAGATTCCTGACACTGCCCTCCTGATGGGTCTTCCAAAAATAGGCCTTCAGTTCCTCTGAGCAGCAGGTTTTCTCCTCTGTGTATGTGCCACCTGCTGGGCTAAAGGTGAGAGAGCCACATGGCACTCTGCCACAGATCCAAAACTGTCAGTTCCAATTCTCCAAACTCAGAAACCCCAGTGGCTTCCCTGGTAAATGTCCATCTGATTGAAACAGACATGGCCGTGGGGGAAAGCTAGAGACAAACGACCATCCCTTCTCCTACAGGAGCCAATGCCCTGCTGCGTGACTCTCTGAGGGAACACCAAGCCCACCCTCAATGTCACCTCTCTCACTCATTAAGCCTTCTGGGAAGAAGCCAAATGCAGCGATTTACTGGAAGGCTCCAATTTCTCTCGGGCTTGAGAAGAATGCAGTGTGACCAGACAGGCACTCAGACAGGCGGCACAGAGAGTGTGGGCAGCCGGCTGGGGAGAGCATCGTGTGGGCTTGGTACAGTTAGAATCTGGGACCTGAGGAAGGCACTTCTTTCTGTGCATTTAATTCTAAGTAGCACCCTACCACCAATCCTTCTTCCACTGATCTGAGGGGTAGAAAGTAAAATAACAAAAGCCTAGGAGATTTCTGCTGCTATAGACAAAAGAACTCTCCTTTGGATTTCTGTGTTTGCTTTTCTGTCATCCTCACCCTATGCTCACTTTGTTGTGGGCTCATAAACATATACTGGGCCACACATTAATTTAGATCACTGTAAATTCTGGGACAAACATGCATGTTGAGAGCCCCTGGGATGATTCAGTACCCTGTCAATAATTTCTATCAATCACCCCAGAAATTCAAGGGGAGGCACCCGGGCTGATGTGCATAGTCTTTAAAAAACAAAACAAAACAAAACAAAAAAAACTTTATTTATTTGGTACAGGGTCTCACTACATAACTCAGATTCATAGTGATCCTTCTGTCTCAGCCTCCTCAGCATTGGGATTATAGGTGTGAGCCACCTCATCCAATTTCGCAGCAGGTGCAGCATGCACTACTAGGAATGGAACCCGGGTCCTTGCGCTTGCCAGGCAGTCACTTGGACTATCTTCCTAGCCCTCCTGTGTAGTCTTAAATTCCAAAGGCCTGACTTGTCTGTGTGCTGTTGATGTATCCATGTGCTATGATTTGTGTGCTATGCTTTTCCTTTTATGTCACCCTGACACCAGTTTTCTGACTGTGCTGTATCTTTTGCAGGCACAGACTTGGCCCAAGCCCAACTTCCTGTGATCTTCAGTAAATGTAGCAGTTTGCCACCCACTACTGGTGTATTTCCTCATCATACACAAGAGCCTAGACTATATCAGCACATTCCATGACAGAAGCACTTGTTCACTTAATACTAAAGCAGAGTGAAGCCAGAGTGACAGCTCCAGATCACCTCAATGCTTGGTGTCTGGCCCTGCTCTCCTACATTAGTTTTACCTCTTCAGATGCCCCAAGTCAGTGATCCCTATTGAGGCAGTGGTTCTTTCCTCACCCAGTGTATCAGTGCACTTTTTCATTGCTCTAACAAAATGCCTCAGATGAGGTGAGTTTCTACATAAAAGATGTTTACTTAAATTTAGTTCTCAGTTCTAGAAGACAAGGCTAAGGTACTGGCTTCAGTGGCTGGACCCTGGGAAAGACCACATGGAAGGTGGTGTCACACTCCTGAAAACAAGAAAGTGTGTGAGAAGAAAAGGAAGTGTGTGTCATAAAACAGCAAGCTAGAGGGATTCAGGGGCCAGGCTCACTCTTCTGGGGGTCAAACTCAGGACCTTGCACTTACCAGGCAGGCACTTGTGCCCCTGAGCTATCTCCCCAGCCCCCAGGCTCACTCCTGAAGCAGCTCACTGGAAAGAGCTGAGAACCACCACAGAGCTGCTTACCTATCCCTCTAGGGGAAATCTCAATGGCTTCCTCCTCCTAGACCCTGAACTGTAAATATTCCCCCACCTTCTGCCCCACACTGGAGCATGCTTCTAATGCACAGACACCACGGGACAAACCCACAGCTCTCATAGAGTCTAGAGTCACACAAACAACCTGGGGAACAGGCCACTCCCACTTAACTCTGGGGGTGCCCACTATGAAGGCACTGATGTGAGCTGTGTGTCCTCTGGTGTCACTGCAAACAACACTGCCCAGGGTGTTTGCTGGCTCTGGCAGGCTTGCAATATGTACAGGCCCAGGGGATCCTACCTGCCCATGGCCACTCCCATTCCTATAAATTGAGTCCCTTGGCTTGCAGGATACTCTGTGGATGGATGGAACAAGAATTCATAAGTCTCCAGGTGATAGCCAAGCCCCTGTGGACAGGAGAGTGGCTATGCTGAGAGGTACATCATCTTGGTGGATTAACTGTGCTGTGTGGCCAGCTGGCTTTGTCATACACATGCTGCATGGGCCTGGTGAGAACCTAGTTACTGGTGGGCAACAGAAATGTTATGTCCACTGATGCAGTCCTTCTGTTGTGAACATATTCCAGGCCGAGGCATGCAGGGCTGTTCATTGCCTCTTTACTAGAGGACTAGGCAGCCCTCAAGCCAACTGCCTGACCAGTGACCCAGAGCTGGCATTCCACTAAAGGACTCTCAAGAGTCTACTTCCCATGATCACTTCTGAGCCCTGGAAAGGGTCAGAGGTTGGTTTTATGGAGCAGAAATTATCTTCAGGTTTTCTGAGATTCCTTCCACAGATGTGCCTAGGAGTAAAGATGTCAGGTAAATCCGGGGACTTCTGTCTCAGGCAGGTTAGGCCTGATCACCCTGAGAGGAGACATCTTCCCAGTGCAGCTCTCTCTGTGGCTGGACAAGGTGCAGTAACGAGCTGTTAGCCACCAAACAGCTTGGTACCTAAGGAGTACAAATGTGAGCCCAAGGAGTTCCTTTCCTGCTTTACAGTGGAAATCCTCTTGCAAGCAAACAGAGGTCCACAGAGTCTGAAGCAACAGTATCCAGGCAGGTAGAGTGGCACCCAGGTCAATTAAAACAGGCTAGGGGACACAGGAAAGCTCTCCAGACTGGAGAACACTGGGATCATTCCAATGTGCAAGTGATCTTTGGAAAAAGGAAAAGCGAATCAAAATCTACCTAGGGAAAAGATGTGAACCTCGTTGGCAAGTTGCTCACGCTTCAGGTGGTTCTGGAAATCCTGGCTGTTACTGAGCACCCCCCTACTCTACACCCCCCAGATGTTATTAGTAGAGTTGGCGTTCTCCTTGATTTGCCCACCTTCTTCATTTTTCAGACCTGGCCAGCCAGCCATGGCCTTGAACACTCTAGATAAGTGCTCTGCCGCTGAGCTGCACCCTGCCCTATGTATTTCCTCCACTCTAAGTGTCCTGTGGGATCATTTGCCGTCTAGTGAAAGATCCCTTTAGTGTATCCTTAATGTTGGTCAGTTGGTGACAAATTCTCTCAGCTTTATTTTACTTTTAAAGATCAATTTTATTGGGCATGGAATTCTAGCAGGGTGGTATTTTTTTTTTTTTTTTTTGTAAGTTAAAGACTGATACTGCCTTCTACTGCCATTATTTTTGTGATAAATCAGTTGTCTTTATTTATTTATTTATTTATTTATTTATTCTTTGAGACATGGTCTCACTGTGTTTTGTGGGCTAGCCTGGAACTCATAGCAATCCTCCTACCTCAGCCTCTCAAGTTCTGGAATTACAGGCATGTGCTGCCATACCTGGATTCTACTATCTTTTAAAAGGAAATATATCTCTTCGTTTGGAAAATACACTCTCCAGACTGCCCCACAGGGTTCTATCTGTGGTCATCCAACCCATGCCCTGCCCCGGTACTTCAGGTGGCAGCTCAGTGAATTTCTTGATTTTCTCATCCCCCTCCTGCCTCAGTGCCTCCACGCTGTGCAGTCTCCTGTGATGCTCAGGGACTCTACTTCCTCAGCATCGACTGATGCTAGCAGCAAATACCCATCCCAGGTTCACGATTCTGTATACTCTTACAGAGCTATGAGTGCTTTACAGAACCTGAGAAACAATGGTGCTCATGAGTAGGGGAGGCCATGTTACATTTTGTGTTAAGAGTCATGGGAAAGTCTTGCCTTCACACAGCAGAAGTCATACAATAGAAAGAGGGAGAGACTCCAGATCCCACTGAACAGATGAAGGAGGTCGTGAAGCAAGGAGGGTTGGTATGGCAAACATGTGTGTCCTGTATGCTTGTCTTTAAAGTGTTGACTAATCCAGAGATGGCCAATGTGTGTCCCCGCTCCTCGTGTCAAGCCGTGGCATCTCACTTCCTCCCTTGAATGTGCACTTGATCCATAACAGATAGTAGATGGATTGTTCTAGAATTTCTACATCTTCATTATTTGAAACTGATGGCTTCTCTTGGGTCTTGTCATTGACCCATACTTGGGCCACTTCTGCTAGGCACACAGCCTTCACAATGTGAGGAAGCCAAGCCACCATCAGGGCCACATTCAGTGCTCCTCACAGAGCTCCCTGTTGGCAGGCCATGCAGCACCCGGGCACATGAAGGGGGCGTACTGGAAATCTACCCTCCCGGGGCCTGCAGGTGTCCACATACCCTGATGACGCCTAAGTGTAACTACCCAGAAGGCCCAAGGGGAGCCACTTGGGTGGGTGTGGTCCACCTGAGAGCAGTGATATCATCTAGGGGTGACTGTATCAGTCACTCCTGGAGTGATTTCTTTTATGGAAATAGATTATTGTAATTGTAATTGTAGCATAGTTCAATTGGTAAAATTTATCATTCTCTATAAAATAATGTACCTTTTAAATTATTGTCATCTTACATTCAATGAGATACAATAATAACTTTGCTACTTATTTGATAGGGCTGCTGTGAGAATTAAGTCCCTGCACTAATAAAGTCCATCATTGCTTTCAGAATCCCCAGCAGCACTGTCAACTAAAGTCAATCTCCCTGCTCTGCTCTGCAGCCTCAGTGCACTCCTTGCAGCCCAGACTGCTGCCCCACCACCCGCCAGAAGGTGGAAGCCCTAGCACTCATCCCCCTGACTTGGTGGACCATGTTACACTCCTTCCATCCCTCTGTTCTCCTCCTCCTCCTCACTGGCTCTGTCTCCTGCTGATGAGAAGAAAGAGGATGATACATCAGGCTCAGCAATCTGTGATCTCAAAATATAGGCACATTTCCTTCAGATGCCTAAACCTGACTGGCTTAAGTTCTCTTGTTCTCACAGGAATTGGTCTTCAGGGTGCTCCTGCATGACACGCCCACATGAAGCAGGTTACCACATTCTCAGTTTGTGATTCTTGGCAGTGGGTATGCAGCTTCTCTCTATGTTCTACCCACAGATAACGCAGCCAAGACCTGGTTGTGATTCTGGATTCTGGCAGCCATAAGGCCAAGATAGTCACAGGTGACGTTTTCTGTCTCCTGACAACCTGTAATGAGTGGTGCCAACTGTCACCCTTGAGCAGTGAGTTGCCCTGACAAAACATTAACAGCTCTGAATGGGTCCACCCTGAGGACTGGCCAGGCAACCACGCCTGCTGTTCCACTCTAGGTCAAATGAAACCAATAGCAGCACTAAACATGGCCAAATGGTTTTCCATAACTTTTAAGCCATGTCATTTTTAAAAAATGTAATTATTGGATTATAATAGATGCACTGTGAGGTGCATATGGCCAAAGTTATGGCTTGTTGTTATCAGTAGAGGCACCTGACTGACAGAGCCTGTAACAGAAGAGCCCCTGGTAGGACCAAGAGCTCAGCTCAGTGCAACAAGTGCCTTCCTGGCAAGTGCTAGGTCCTAGTTTGATTCCTGGCTGGAGCCCTCATCCCCTCCTCTGCCCTGCCCATTCCCGTCCCCCACCCCCAATCCTGGCAGCTCAAGCCCATGAGTCCTTTCCTAAATACTGTGTTTGTGAGTCACTGAAACTGGAGGCATCACTTGTTCTCAGGGCAGGTAATACCTGTGGTGGACACATCTCGGATTGCTTATCTGCCCTACCTGGGGCCTCAGGTCTTGGCCACCTTCTTGATGCACTTCATGGTGTCCCTGCTGAGTGTCTACTGTGAATGGATCATGTAGCGACTGATCTTCAGTCATTACAATCAGTAGGCTGTGAGACGGTAATCATGGACACTCTGGCAGCCTCAGTGAGCACCTGATGCTCCCTCTCTGGCTGTGTTTTCTGTTTTTCACATCTCCTCATTTAGCCTGAAATGTCTGTGCTAAGTCTGCTTTAGCTCTGCTGCCATTCTTGGGAACCACCCTCATTTTCACACATGTAGAAGTAAGGTTCTGTTGGTCCCAAAGCCTCACAGCCTACACTGGGCAAGTGATGAGAAGAGAGAGCCTTCCTGATCTTCTGGAACAGGGCTGTGGGTTGAGCAAGTCACATGACTGGTGATTCACTCAACCTACCTGACAGTGAACCCATCAGTGTATCAGCAGATGGCTAAGGGTCACCCTTCCTGGTGCTCAGGACCATCCTAGACTTTGTCCTCGCATCTTCAAATTTGAGTTGTTTTTCCTTTTTTTTTTTTTCAGTCCTGAGGTTCATTCCACAGCCTGGTATCTGCCACACAAGTGTTTTACTACTAGTGCTGCTCTCCCTACCTGTGTTTCCATCTTCCATAATATAGTTGATTCTAGGTGCGGTCCCTTCAGTAAGTCTGTCAGTCTTACAGTGGATTGGTTACTGGAGCTGAGGGTGTGGGAGCCCCCAAATTTATAGCTGGGGAACCAGGGGCAAGTGGTGTTGTCTGAAGTGGAGACAGTCTGGTGGAGGACTAAATGCCTTACCTGCAGGGAATGCCTCCCTGAGTGGCAGCAAGAAAACTGGATGTCATTGCTGAGGACCAGCCAGGACCAAAGAACTGGTGTCAGAGCAGGTTTGCTGGCAGAAAACTAGAGTCCTGCAGTCAGGGTCCCTCCCCTTTTTACCTCCATCCCCTGAAAAAAAAGCAGCAGCTTTGATTACTGGGCATCCAAAGTATGACAACTTCCTACCACATGTGTTTGATTCTATCATTTCTGGTTTCTGTATGTGGTTTTTCTCCTAGCCTTTGGTGACATAATTTGAAGACTTTTTATTTTATTTTATTTTTTTAATTAAAGTTACTGGTAGATTTACCTGAACTTGCTCTATAATTTTAAAAAGCATGCTTTCACAGGACTCATTTTCCTCACCTGTGTCCACAGCCTGGTCAGAGCCAGCAGGCTGGGAGGGAAAGGGTCCAGATCATTCACTGTCGACATCCTTTCCTTTCTGTCCCCCTCTTGGGCACCTGTCCAGTACCTGTCCAGTACCTGTCCCCATGATTGCAGGATCTACCAGGCAGTGATTTCAGACCTGTAGAACTTTGACAGTGCTGGCCTCAGCCATCCATATCAGCTTCTTCCTGCTGCTAAACTTCACCATCAGTCTTTACCACACTCCCTCTGAACCCTAGCTTCCTCTGGTATGGAAAGAAAGGTAAAGATGATGTAACACTTAGGGTATGTCCAGCCATAAAATTCTATAGTTTATCATTAGATTTTAGCTTGCAAGAATTAAAAACTGTTATAGCCACCAGTGAATTAACTTACATACAAAATGACAAAATCCATACAATGGATGTTTTAGTGTGAGTTTAAAATCACACACACACACTGAGTCTGCATCCTTCAGGGGCTGCATAAAGTTGTCCTGTCCACCCATTCTACTTGTAAATACCAGCCTCCTACAAATGGTGGCTGGCTGAGCTGGAAGCTGCCAAGAGGATGTACAGGTCAGTGTTCCACCATTACCAGGGAAGGGGAGTGGACACAGGGGCTGACCTTCAATGACATCCTGGACACATCTCCACCCTCACCCTGTTCTTTCCTTTCTGCCGACTTTCTCAGTTTCCTCCTTACCCATCCAAGAAGTATTCCACACATCCATGGTAGTACCCATGTCTTCCATTGCCCAAGACCTAGTGCTTTGGCATCTGGCATCTTCCTGGCCCTGAAAGGGTGTCCCTCGAGGCCAAGTGAGCCAGGTCTTGGGAGGAATTAAGAACTCCTCTGAAAGAAAAAGAAAAAAGAAAAAAATGAGCCAGGCATGATGGCGCACACCTGTAATCCCAGCACTTGGGAGGCTGAGGCAGGAGGATCAGTGTGAGTTTGAGACCAGCATGGGCTACAAAAGTGAGCTCAAGGCCAGCCTGAGCTGCATAGCGAGACCCTGTCTCCAAAAGACAAAAAGAAAAAAAAAAAAAACTCTGAGGTGCCTTCCAGATGCAGATAGCCTGACCCAGCTTTATCCCAGGCCAGTGTTCCTGCCATCATTCCTGGTCCAGGCACTGACAACCAGAGAGTGTCTAGGATTATTCAAGCCATTGGTCCTAAACTTGCCAGCCTCCCCCCCCACCCCTTCCTGTGGAAACCACAGGTAAGCTCTGGACCACAGCTCTCTTCTGCTTCTGGCCCTGCAGGGCTGCTGTGATGCCAGTGAGGTATACTCTCTTCCTTCCTCTGTGGTCTATTTTTTAAGCACTCAGTCTTTATGTTTTGGTCCTACAGCCTCTGAATAATAAGACCCACATGGAGGCCCCACACTGCTTTAGCTGTAGCCCCTTGACTTCCCATCCCAGCAGCATAGCTATCTTCACACACTTCCGGCACCTTCCCTTGCACCTGTCCCCAGTGCTCACAGGGCCTGCCAGGTGGTAAATTCAGACCTGCAGAACTTTGAGACCACCAGCCTTAGCTCTCCACACCAGATGCCTCCTGGAGCTGAAATTCATCATTTCTGCCTCCACTGTCAAGGAAGTCTCTTTCTAGTCTTAAGTAGGATTTTGCATTTATGGTTTTTGTTATTCTGGGGAGAGTGAGTGATGACTCCACCCTCTTCCTGTCCCTGTAGCCAGTTGCATGGCTTGAGGTCTGGATACTGGTAGATTGCAGTCCTTGCCCACCTGCTGACAGGTCAGATATCATCTCCTCACTGTTGCTGGATGACCTGGCTGCAGGGTGCACTCAGCATGAGAGAGTAAGGAAACTGCAGGTAATTGGGACAGAAGGTGCAGGATGTCAACTGCAGCCTTTGATGACTTGGTTTCCCTCCCAGAAACTCAGAATGCCAAATACAGGTCCTGGCTTAGCCAACTCCTGGCAAGACTCAGCCACTTGACCTCAGCTGAAGCTGGAGCTGCCACACCTGGGTTTGTTGTTTCCTGGGTCCCAGAAGGACACATTGTGTGGATGGCCCTTGGCAGTGTGCAGGCCTCTCCGCTGGGCCTTGTAGTTTTCTCCCTGGGAAATACCCGGTGGGCAGCTGTGCAGTAGCACTAGCAATGGAAGACAATGCAACTACAAAGCTTGGTTTTCCAGATGAGCTGGAAAAAAAAATGAGGATAAAGGTTTCAATTCACTGAGCATCAGGTATGCCATAATTCAAAGGTGGCTTTCCTCCTATGAACCCCAGGTTTTGCTCAAGATCAAACAAGTAGTGAGGTTGTCACCTAATACTAATTATTATTAATACTTGACTCTTACATTATAGTTTACAAAGCATTTCCAACTGCCCTTCTCATTTGATTCTCATCACCAAGCACAAGCAAGGTTGATGCTTTCAGATGCAAGTAGCCTGACCCAGCCTATTTTATGAAGGAGGAAACAGAGAATCAGAGAATTAAAGAGGTGGGAAGCTTCCTCAACTGAGCATTCACTGCGAGATTAATTAGTGTAGCCACTACAAAGCACTGAAATGAACAAGCTCATTCGCAAGAACAAGCTCACTTGCAGCTCCCAACTCTGGCTTTCACTTTTGCCTTCCTCCTCTGAGTCTGCATCTTGGGCCCCTGCAGCCCCTCCTGCATAGTGGCCCATCACCGTCTTGGGACACCAGAGCATGGAGACACAACCCCAGGTGGAGGAGTAGGAAACAGTTGGGCACAGATACCTCCTGTGGGAAGAAAGCTCAGGCCTCAGATCACCCACAGAGTGGTCGTTCACGGAATCTCCAATCTCTAGGGAAAGCCTCAGCACAGGTGCACAAGACCCCACATGACATGGAACAGTGAAGGTGGGTGAGAATGAGGTCCAGCCTCACTCCATACGGGCACATGTATTGTTTATTCGGTGGGCTCTGCCTATGCAGTATGTGTGGTGATGGCTGGCTCTAAGAGTGGCCCAGCCACAAGTCCCTGCTCTCATTCGTTCAATCATTTATTCAGTGAACACCGAATCACCAGCACCATAAATGATGAATCATGGTCCTTCTCCCCCAGGTTCCAGTATCACCTGTTGTGACTCATGGGTAGAACAACCAGAAGCCTGGTGAGAGGTGACCATACAGTATATGCACCAGATTAGGGCATAGCACCTCCTGGAGCCTTACCAACCTCCTCCCACAGATCCTCTGCCTTTGTTTCTCTGGTGGGCCTTTCCCAGTGGCTTATTTCAGAGTAGTTTCATGGCAAGTTTAGCATAGGAGTGGCCTTAAGATATTTTGGCATTACAATTTGCTGTCTAGGCATCTCCAAGCTTCTCTACCCAACCTGTACCTGTGACCTGCAGGAAACCGCTGTCTTCAGGGACTGAAACCAGATGGACAAGAGGGTAAATTTACACCCATACACCAAAGAGACCTATAATTGGGTTTTTTTTTTTTTTTTTTTTTTTAAAAGGCTGAGTTCATGCATCATACAGTCTGAGGGAGACCAGTGTCGGGGAGAGTGATCCCCTTGGGAAGGAGAAATACAGCACTTAGGGTTGGCGACTCTCTCTCCTTCCACCCCTCCTGCCCTCCCCACCAGCTCCAGGAGAGCAGCTGAGTCTTTGAAGCAACAGCACCCTAAATAGAGACAAAATTTCACACATAAGCTCTGCAGATTTTTAGAAGAAGAAATAATAAAGCACTCGTTATCGCAAGTAGCCTTCCTTGTATTATTTTCCAAAACCTGCTGGGTTTGAGTCATGTGGCTTGTCAGCTGCTTCAGTGAGTTTCTGAGTAATATTAGCAACATCCTGATACCTCAGAGGTCACTGGCCTTTCTGCAGTAAGATTGGAGAAATGCTCCGGAGGGGTTTGGGGACTCCTGCTTCAATCTAAATGTAAATGATTAAGACGATTCTACAATCCCTGCCTCATCTGATGGCTGGGGCTGCTGTAACTAAGCACCACAAACATTCATTCCTCACAGTGCTGACTGCTGATGTCCAAGACAAAGGTAAGGGCAGCTTGGCTCCTCTTGGGGTCTCTTAGCAGTTCACAGATGCCACCTTCTCCCTCATGGTCATCCCACTGGGGCCTGACCCCTTCTTCTTATAAGGACACCAGCAGGATCAAATTACGGCTTCTCTAGCTAATTCTCTCATTCATTTTACCTTAATCACCTTGGTAAAGACTCTGGATCCAACTAAAGTCACTCTCAGAGGGACAGAGTTCAGCCCAGACTTCCCACTGCAAGCCACCTGCACATGGAACTGCTCCACATGTATCTGCTTCATCCCATGTACTCAGGCCTGCACAATGCTTGTTTCAGTCTTTACCAGTGCCACTCAGTCACTGCCCACATTGGCAAGGCCCCTGTGTCCACCCTCATAATTTTGTTATTAGGGTTCCAGGACTTGGGTTGTCTCCAGTTCTTGGAACATAAACATAGGACAAAACAAAAGCAAATCCCACCAGTGGACAGCAGTGCGGACAGCTGCTGGGCCTTGGGTGGCGGAGACTTACCTTCCTGAGACTGTTTCCTCCTCTGCTAAATCCTCCAATCTGAAGAGGCCTCAAGCATGATCAAATGGGCACATTTCTACAACATATAGGTCAAGGGCTCAGAGCCAATTCTCTCTCCTCTAGTCCATTTATCCCTTTGTAGGTAAAACTTATGTGAGATTCTTCTAGGTATCATTTATTCCCCTCACATCCAACATTATCAAGCCACTTAATGCTGCTCCTGCCCCAACAGCAGTACCTTGGGGTCTATTCTACTGACTATTTTGTGGCAGATGGCCAGAAGATGTGGGGTGAACACACTAGCACCCAACACTGCCCCCTGCTGTGAGTTGGGAATGCAAACAGGATCTAGAGTGGGCCTCATCTCTGTCCTGAAGCCTGGGCCTCAGCTGGAAGGCTTGGGTGGGCCTGGAAGCTTCAGTAAATCTTCCCTTGCTGAGCTTCCTTGCTGGAGTTCGCCATCTGGCATCAGAGCTGGGCAGACAGAAAGCCCTATTCAGTGAGGCTGTGGACAGGGACCGGACAGTGGGTACAGGAGTCAGGGCTCCCAGAAAACATTGGCTTGCATGATCTAGACACTCTGGCATTCTGCAGGTAGACTCAGCCACAGGTTGGTGTATAAGCCCTGCCTCTCCACAGGGCAGCATTCAAGGATTTGCAGTCAGTTTTACTAATGACCTGAAGACCATTGAGGGCGCAGCAGAGACACGGAGTGGGCCACTGCACTCTTCATCTGTGGAGGCTGGGATGAGAGTACTCAGACATTTCTGAGTTTTACCCCACAGAATCGGGATCCATACACATTATTGTGTCCCAAACACAGAAGCTGATCGTTGGTCTGGGCCTCAGTTTCCTTATCTGTAAAATGAAGAGATTGAAATAAATGTGCTTTAAAGTTTATTTGGGCTTTAAAAGCCCAGGATCCCACCAAGCCCTGAGCTGTGGGTGCTCACCTACTGCTGCCCCCCCCCCCCCGCTGGACAGAGCCCTCCAGAGCTCATCCTGTGAACCTCCCACCCTGACCTATCCCTTTCTGAGCAGAACCCAGTACCCTGTCCCCTCTCAGCCATGCTGGGGTTTTTGCCTCTCATTGCCTGCTGTCTTTATGTCAGCCCCAAACACCCTGCCTGGAGAAAAAGAAAAATATCACAGAAATCTTGAAAACATGATGCCTAGTGAAAGGAGCCTGGCACATAAGGCTCCATGGTGTATGGTTCCAGTTGTACAGAACATCCAGAATGGGCAAATTCACAGAGACAGAAATCATCTGGGGCTGAGTGGGGTGGAGGAGACAGCCTCAGGGGAAACGGGGAGATGTTCTAGGCTGTGAGGTTTCTTTTGAGGGTGCTGAAAATGTTCTGAAGTTGAGCTTGGCTGCACAGCTCTGCAAATGTACTATAAGCCATGGAATTAAATACTTTTAAAAAGCTTTCTGGCCTCTTTCAGTGCTAGGATCTTCCCCATCTTCTGAGGCAAGTGAGCAGTGAGTGTCAGATGGGCTTTTGCCTGCGCCTTCTCATTCTCCCTCCTGTGCCAGCTGCCAGGTGCCACCCAGGGGAGGCAGAGGCCTCCTGCACAGATGTCAAAGAGCACCTGGGGACATGCCTTCCTTTATCACTCAGGTGAGATAGGAAATGCTTGTTCATAGCTTGTCTGATTTGATTTGAATTTGTATCTTGTCACTTTATGTCATACTGTCAAATATGAGATTCTGCAGTGCCAATCTGGCATTCTTGTTCTGAGAGGGAAATTCTAGAAAGTTGTATAATTCCATTTTTTTCCTCAAAGATAGCTGTGGAGAGCAGAATGGGCATTGTCACCCATCTGCCAATGCCTCTGAGAGCAGGAATGAGTGACACCCTCCCCAGGGTTAGGTTTAGGGATAGGGTCACAGTTCGGATAATATTTAGGGCTCATGATAGGGTTAGGGTTAGGGTTAGCATTAGGGTTCAAGTTAGGGTTAGGGTTAGGGTTAGAGTTAGGGTTGGGGTTAGCCTCAGAGTGTAAGGACTATTGTGTTTGTGTTAGGGCTAGAGGTTTTGTGTTATGGTTATTGTTTGTGTTAGGTTTACGGATAGAGTCACGGTTAGTGTTATGGGTAGGGAACGAGATATGGTTAGGGTTAGGGTTGGGCTTAGGGTTAGGATTAACATTAGAGTGTAGGGCTTAGTGTGCTAGCGTCAGGGTTACGGGTTTAGTGTTATGGTTAGGGTTAAGTGTAGGTTTAAGCAAAAGTTCACGGTTCGGGTTATGGTTAGGTTTAGACTTAGAGTTAGGGTTAGTGTTATGGTTAGGCTTAGTGTTAGTGTGTTAGAGTTAGTCCGTGAGGGCAAGATTTAGGGGTTTAGCCTTATGGTTATGGTTAGAGTTAGGTTTAGGGTTAGGGCCACGATTTATGCTATGGTTACAGCACAAGTTAGGCTTAGGGTTAGGGATGAGGTTAGGGTTAGGGTTAGGATTAGTTTTAGAGTGTAAGGCATAGTGTGTTAGGGTTAGGGTCAGGGTTTTAATGTTGTGGTTAGGATTAGGGTTAGATTTAGGGATAGGGTCACAGTTCAGATAATGTTTAGGATCCGTGTTAAGGTTAGGGTTAGGGTTAGGGTTAGAGTTAGGGTTAGGATTGGCGTTAGAGTATAAGGGTTAGTGTGTTAGTGTTAGGGTTAGGGTTAAGGATAGTGTCACGGCCCGGTTATGGTTACAGTACAAGTTAGGCTTAGGATTAGGGCATGGGTTAGGGTTAGGGTTAGCGTTAGAGTGTAAGGGTTAGTGTATTAGTGTCAAGGGTAGGTTTTTAGTGTTATGGTTAGGGTTAAGGGTAGGTTTAAGGAAAGGTTTATGGTTCGAGTTATGGTTAGGTTTCGAGTTAGGGTTATTGTTAGGGTTAGGGTTAGGTTTCTGTTAGTGTTTAAGTGTTAGTCCGTTAAGGCTAGGTTTAGGGGTTTAGCGTTATGGTAAGTGTTTGGGGTAGGTTTATGGATGGGGTCACGTTTTGAGTTATAGTTACAGTACAATTTAGGCTTAGGGTTAGAGTTAGGATTGGAGTTAACGTTAGGGTTGGGCTTAGTGTTAGTATATAAGGAAGGGCTTGTCGGTTAGGGCTAGGTTTAGGTGTTTAATGTTAAGAGTAGGGTTAGGGTTTGGTTTATTAATAGTGTAGCGCTTCCCCTTATGTTAAGGGTTCAAGTTAGAGTGAAGGTTAGGGTTAGGGTTAGGGTTAGGATTAGCCTTGGAGTGTAAGGGTTAGTGTGTTAGTGTTAGGGTTAGGGGTTTAGTATTCAATTTAGGATTAGGGTTAGGATTGGGGATAGGGTCACGGCTCAGGTTATGGGTAGGTTTCAACTTAAGGTTAGGGTTCATGTTAGGGTTAGGATTAGCCTTAGAGTGTAAGGGTTATTGTGTTAGTGTTAGGGTGAGATTTTAAGTGCAATTGTTAGTGTTAGGGTTAGGGCTAGATATGGAGTCTCGGTTTGGGGTTCGAGTCAGGGTTAGGGTTAGGGTTAGGGTTAGGGTTAGGATTAGGGTTAGTGTCTAGGGGTTATTTGTTTAGGGATAGGTTTATGTGTTTAGTGATAAGTTCGTTTTAGTATTAGGTTCACGGATAGGGTAACGGTTCCCCTTATGGTTAGGTTCGAACTTAGGGTGAGGGTGAGGGTTAGGGTTAGGATTAACTTTAGAGTATAAGGTATAGTGTGTTAGGGTTAGTTTTAGGACGTTAGTGTTGTGGTTAGTGTTAGGTTTAAGGTTATGATAGGGTCAGGGCTCCGGTTATGGTTTCAGTACAAGTCAGGCTTAGGCTTAGGTTAGGGTTATGGTTAGGGCTAGTGTGAGAGTGTAAGGGTGAGTGTGTTAGCGTCAGGGTTAGGTTTCTAGTGTTATCGTTAGGATTAAGGGTAGGTTTAAGGAAAGGTTCATGGATCGAGTTATGGTTAGGTTTCGAGTTAGGGTTATTATTAGGGTTAGGGTTAGGTTTCTGTTAGTGTTTAAGTGTTAATCTGTTAAGGCTAGGTTTAGGGGTTTAGCGTTATGGTTAGTGTTAGGGTTAGGTTTATGGATGGGGTCATGCTTTGAGTTATAGTTACAGTACAATTTAGGCTTAGGATTAGAATTAGGGTTGGTGTTAGCATTAGGGTTAGGCTTAGCTTTGGTGTGTAAGGACTGGTCGGTTAGGGCTAGGTTTAGGTGTTTAATGTGAAGATTAGGGCTAGGGCTTGGTTTATTAATAGGGTAGCGCTTCCCCTTATGTTAAGGGTTCAAGTTAGAGTGAAGCTTAGGGTTAGGGTTAGAGTTAGGGTTAGTATTATCCTTGGAGGTAAGGGTTAGTGTGTTAGTGTTAGGGTTAGGGGTTTAGTGTTACATTTAGGATTAGGGCTAGGATTGGGGATAGGGTAATGGCTCAGGTTGTTGTTAGGTTTCAACTTAGGGTTAGGGTTCGTGTTAGGGTTAGCATTAGCCTTAGAGTGTAAGGGTTATTGTGTTTGTGTTAGGGTTAGGGGTTTAGTGCTATGGTTAGTGTTAGGGTTAGAATTAGGTTAAATGTGCAGGGATTATTTGCTTAGGGCTAGGTTTAGGTGTTTATTGGTAAGTTTGATTTGGTATTAGGTTTACAGATAGGGTAACGGTTCCCTTTATCGTTAGGTTCGAAGTTAGGGTGAGGGTTAGGGCTAGGGTTAGGGTTAGGGTTAACATTAATTTTAGAGTGTAAGGTATAGTGTGTTAGTGTTAGGGCTAGAAAGTCAGTGTTTTGCTTAGTGTTAGGTTTAGGGTTATGGATAGGGTCAGGGTTCTGGTTATGGTTACAGTATAAGTCAGGCTTAGTCTTAGGGTTAGGGTTATTGTAAGGGCTAGCGTTAGAGTGTAAGGGTTAGTGTGTTAGTGTCAGGGTTAGGTTTTTTTTTTTTTTTTTTTTTTTTTTTGTCTTTTTGAGACAGGGTCTCGCCATGCAGTTCAGGCTGGCCTTGAGCTCACTTTTGTAGCCCAGGCTGGTCTCGAACTTGCACAAATCCTCCTGCCTCAGCCTCCCGAGTGCTGGGATTACAGGCGTGCGCCACCACACCCGGCAGGGTTAGATTTCTAGTGTTATCATTAGGATTAAGGTTAGGTTTAAGGATAGGTTCATGGTTAGAGTTACGGTTAGGTTTCGAGTTAGGGTTAATGTTAGAGTTACGGTTAGGTTTTTGTTAGTGTTTAAGTGTTAGTCTGTTAAGGCTAGGTTTAGGGGTTTAGCGTTATGGTTAGTGTTAGAGTTAGGTTTACGGATGGCGTCACGTTTTGAGTTATTGTTACAGTACATTTTAGGCTCAGGGTTAGGGTAAGGGTTAGGGCTGGTGTTAGCGTTAGGGTTAGGCTTAGCTTTGGTGTGTAAGGACTTGTCTGTTAGGGCTAGGTTTAGGTGTTTAATGTTAAGGTTAGGGTTAGGGTTAGGGTTAGGTTTAATAACAGGGTAGTGCTTACCCTTATCTTAAGGGTTCAGTTTCAAAGGAGGGTTAGGGTTAGGGTTAGGATTAGCATTGGAGTGTAAGAGTTAGTGTGTTAGTGTTAGTGTTAGGCGTTTAGTGTTACATTTAGTATTAGGGTTAGGATTGGGGATAGAGTCATGGCTCAGGTTATGGTTAGGTTTCAACTTAGATTTAGGGTTCGTGTTAGGCTTAGGATTAGCCTTAGAGTGTAAGGGTTATTGTGTTAGTGTTAGGGCTAGGGGCTTAGTGCTATGATTAGTGTTAGGGTTATGGCAAGACATTGAGTCTCGGTTTGGGTTATGCTTGGGGTTCGAGTCAGGGTTAGGGGTAGGGTTAGGGTTAGGGTTAGGGTGAGGGTTAGGATTAGGGTTAGTGTGTGGGGGTTATTTGCTTAGTGGTAGGTTTAGGTGTTTAGTGGTAAGTTCATTTTAGTATTAGGTTCACGGATAGGGTAAGGGTTCCTCTTATGGTTAGGTTCGAAGTTAGGGTGAGGGTGAGGGTGAGGGTGATGGTTAGGGTTAGGGTTAGGGTTAGGGTTAGAGTTAAGGTTAACTTTGTAGTGTAAGGTATAGTGTGTTAGTGTTAGTTTTAGGAGGTTAGTGTTGTGGTTAGTGTTAGGTTTAGGGTTATGGATAGGGTCAGGGTTCCCGTTATGGTTACAGTGCAAGTCAGGCTTAGGCTTAGTGTTAGGGTTCGGGTTAGGGCTAGCGTTAGAATTTAAGGGTTAGTGTGTTAGTGTCAGGGTTAGGTTTCTAGTGTTATCGTTAGGATTAAGGGTAGGTTTAAGGATAGGTTCATGGTTCGAGTTATGGTTAGGTTTTGAGTTAGGGTTATTGTTAGGGTTAGGGTTAGGTTTCTGTTAGTGTTTAAGTGTTAGTCTGTTAAGGCTAGGTTTAGGGGTTTAGCGTTATGGTTACTGTTAGGGTTAGGTTTATGGATGGGGTCACGTTTCGAGTTATAGTTACAGTACAATTTAGGCTTAGGATTAGAATTAGGGTTGGCGTTAGCATTAGGGTTAGGCTTAGCATTGGTGTGTAAGGACTGGTCGGTTAGGGCTAGGTTTAGGTGTTTAATGTTAAGATTAGGGTTAGGGTTAGGTTTATTAATTGGGTAGTGCTTCCCCGTATGCTAAGGGTTCAAGTAAGTGTAAGGGTTAGAGTCAGGGTTAGGGTTAGGAATAGCCTTGCAGTGAAAGGGTTAGTGTGCTAGTGTTAGTGTTAGGGGTTTAGTGTTATGGTTATTGTTAGGGTTAGGGCTAGATATTGAGTCTCGGTTTGGGTTATGCTTGGGGTTCGAGTCAGGGTTAGGGTAAGGGGTAGGGTTAGGGTTAGGGTTAGGATTAGGGTTAGTGTGTAGGGGTTATTTGCTTAGGGGTAGGTTTAGGTATTTAGTGGTAAGTTCGTTTTAGTATTAGGTTTACAGATAGCGTAAGGGTTCCCCTTATGCTGTGGTTCGAAGTTAGGGTGAGGGTTAGGGTTAGGGTTAGCGTTAGGGTTAAGATTAACTTTAGAGGGTAAGGTATAGTGTGTTAGTATTAGTTTTAGGAGGTTAATGTTGTGGTTAGGGTTAGGTTTAGGGTTATGGATAGGGTCAGGGCTCCAGTTATGGTTACAGTACAAGTCCGGCTTAGGCTTAGGCTTAGGCTTAGGCTTAGGGTTAGGGTTAGGGTTAGGGTTAGGGCCAGTGTTAGAGTGTAAGGGTTAGTGGGTTAGTGTCAGGTTTAGGTTTCCAGTGTTATCGTTAGGATTAAGGGTAGGTTTAAGGGAACGTTTATGGTTTGAATTATGGTTAGGTTTCGAGTTAGGGTTATTGTTAGGGTTAGCTTTCTGTTAGTGTGTAAGTGTAGTCCGTTAAGGCTAGGTTTAGGGGTTTAGCATTATGGTTAGTGTTATTGGTAGGTTTATGGATGGTGTCACGTTTCGAGTTATAGTTATAGTACAATTTAGGTTTAGGATTAGAATTAGGGTTGGCATTAACATTAGGGTTAGGCTTAGCGTTGGTGTGTAAGGACTGGTCAGTTAGGGCTAGGTTTAGGTGTATAATGTGAAGATTAGGGCTAGGGTTTGGTTTATTAATAGGGTAGCACTTCCCGTTATGTTAAGAGTTCAAGTTAGAGTGAAGGGTAGGTTTAGGGTTAGGGTTAGGTTTAGGATTAGCCTTGGAGTGTAAGGGTTAGTGTTTTAGTGGTAGGGTTAGGATTTTAGTGTTCCATTTAGGATTAGGGTTAGGATTGGGGATTGGGTCACGGGCTCAGGTTATGGTTAGGTTTCAACTTAGGGTTAGGGTTTGTGTTAGGGTTAAGAGTAGCTTTAGTGTGTAAGGGTTATTGTGTTAATGTTAGTGTTAGTGGTTTAGTGTTATGGTTAGTGTTAGGGTTAGGGCTAGATATTGAGTGTCGGTTTGGGCTGTGCTTGGCGTTCGAGTCAGTGTTAGGGTTAGGGGTAGTATTAGGGTTAGGATTAAGGTTAGGTTTAGGATTAGGGTTAGTGTGCAGGGGTTATTTGCTTAGGGCTAGGTTTAGGTGTTTTTTTGGTAAGTTCTATTTAGTGTTAGGTTTACAGATAGGGTAATGGTTCCCCTTATGGTTAGGTTCGAAGTTATGGTGAGGGTTAGGGCTAGGGTTAGGGTTAGGGTTAATATTAACTTTAGAGTGTAAGGTATAGTGTGTTAGTGTTAGGTTTACAAAGTTAGTGTTTTGGTTAGGGTTAGGTTTAGGGTTATGTATAGGCTTAGGGCTACGGTTATTTTCACAGTAGAAGTCAGGCTTAGGGTTAGGTTTAGGATTAGGGTTAGGGTTAGGGTTAGGGCCATCGTTAGAGTGCAAGGGTTAGTGTGTTAGTGTCAGGGTTAGGTTTCTAGTGTTATCATTAGGATTAAGGGTAGGTTTAAGGAAAGGTTCGTGGTTCGAGTTATGTTTAGGTTTTGAGTTACGGTTATTTTTATAGTTAGGGTTAGGTTTTTGTTAGTGTGAAAGTGTTAGTCCGTTAAGGCTAGGTTAGGGGTTTAGCTTTATGGTTAGTGTTAGTATTAGGTTTATGGATGGCATCACGTTTTGAATTATAGTTACAGTATATTTTAGGTTTAGGGTTAGGGTTAGGTTTAGGGTTGGTGTTAGCGTTAGGGTTAAGCTTAGCATTGGTGTGTAAGGACTTGTCGGTAAGGGCTAGGTTTAGGTGTTTAATGTTAATCATAGAGTTAGGGTTAGGTTCATTAATAGGGTAGCGCTTCCCCTTATGTTAAGGGTTCAATTTAGAGTGAGGGTTAGGGTTAAGGTTAGGGTTAGGGTTAGGGTTAGGGTTAGAGTTAGGGTTAGGATTAGCGTTGGAGTGTAAGAGTTAGTGTGTTAGTGTTAGGGTTAGGGGTTTAGTGTTCCAATTAGGATTAGGGTTAGGATTGGGGATAGGGTCACGGCTCAGGGTATGATTACGTTTCAATTTAGGGTTAGGGTTCGTGTTAGGGTTAGGATTAGCCTTAGAGTGTAAGGGTTATTGTGTTAGTGTTAGGGTTAGGGGTTTAGTGTTATGGTTAGTGTTAGGGTTAGGGCTAGATATTGAGTATTCGTTTGGGTTATGGTCGGGGTTCGAGTCAGGGTTAGGGTTAGGGTTAGGGTTAGGGTTAATGTGCAGGGGTTATTTGCTTAGGGCTATGTTTAGGTATTTATTGGTAAGTTCGATTTAGTATTAGGTTTACAGATAGGGTAACGGTTCCCCTTATGGTTAGGTTTGAAGTTTGGGTGAGGGTTAGGGCTAGGGTTAGGGTTAGGATTAACATTAACTTTAAAGTGTAAGGTATGGTGTGTTAGTGTTTGGGTTAGAAAATTAGTGTTTTGATTAGGGTTAGGTTTAGGGTTATGGATAGGGTTAGGGCTACAGTTATGGTTACAGTAAAAGTCAGGCTTAGGGTTAGGGTTAGAATTCGGGCTAGGGTTAGGGTTAGGGCTATCGTTAGAGTGTAAGGGTTAGTGTGTTAGTATCAGGGTTAGGTTTCTAGTGCTAAGGTTAGGAACAAGGGTAGGGTTAAGGAAAGGTTCATGGTTCGAGTTATGGTTAGGTTTCGAGTTGGGGTTATTTTTAGAGTTAGGGTTAGGTTTTTATTAGTGTGAAAGTGTTAGTCCGTTAAGGCTAGGTTAGGGGTTTAGTGTTATGGTTAGTGTTAGAGTTAGGTTTATGGATGGCGTCACGTTTTGAGTTATAGTTACAGTACATTTTCGGCTTAAGGTTAGGGTAAGTGTTAGGGTTGGTGTTAGTGTTAGGGCTAGGCTTAGCGTTGGTGTGTTGGGACTTGTCTGTGAGGGCTTGGTTTAGGTGTTTAATGTTAAGATTAGCGTTAGGGTTAGGTTTATTAATAGGGTAGCGCTTCCCCTTATGTTAAGGGTTCAATTCAGAGTGAGGGTTAGGGTTAGGGTTAGGGTTAGCGTTGGAGTGTAAGAGTTAGTGTGTTAGTGTTAGGGCTAGGGGTTTAGTGTTACATTTAGAATTAGGATTACGATTGAGAATAGGGATACGGCTCAGATTATGGTTTGGTTTCAACTTAGTGTTAGGGTTCGTGTTACGGTTAGGATTAGCCTTAGAGTGTAAGGGTTATTGTGTTAGTGTTACGGTTAGGGGTTTAGTGTTATGGTTAGTGTTATGGTTAAGGCTAGATATTGAGTCTCGGTTTGGGTTATGCTTGGGGTTCGAGTCAGGGTTAGGGTTATAGGTAGGGTTTCTGTTAGAGTTAGGTTTAGGGTTAGCATTAGGGTTAGTTTGTACGGGTTATTTGCTTAGTGGTAGGTTTAGGTGTTTAGTGGTAAGTTCGTTTTAGTATTAGGTTCACGGATAGGGTAATGGTTTCCTTTATGGTTAGGTTCGAAGTTAGGGTGAGGATGTTAGGGTTAGGTTTAGGGTTATGCTTAACTTTAGAGTGTAAGGCATAGTGTGTTAGTGTTAGTTTTAGGAGCTTAGTGTTTCTTTTAGTGTTAGGTTTATGGTTATGGATAGGGTCAGGGCTCCGGTTATGATTACAGTACAAGTCAGGCTTAGGCTTGGGGTTAGGGTTATGGTTAGGGTTAGTGTGTAGGGGGTTTTCATTAGCGCTGGATTTAGGTGTTTAATGGTAAGTTAGGCTTAGGGTTACGTTTATGGATAGGGTAATGGTTCCCTTTATGGTTACGTTTGAAGTTAGGGTGAGGGTTAGGGTTAGGGCTAGGGTAAAGTATAACCTTAAAGTGTAAGGTTTTGTGTGTTAGTGTTAGTGTTAGGATTAGGGGTTTAGTGTTATGGTTAGGGTAGCGTTAGCGTTAGGATAGGGTAACGGCTCCAGTTACGGTTAGAGAACAAGTCAGGCTTAGGGTTACGGTTAGGGTTAGGGTTAGGTATAGTGTGTAGGGGTTATTTGGTTAGGGCTAGGCTTAGGTATAGTGTGTAGGGGTTATTTGGTTAGGGCTAGGCTTAGGTTTTCACTGGTAATTTATGCTGAGGGTTACGTTTACGGATAGGGTAACGGTTCCCTTTATGGATAGGTTTGAAGTTAGGGTTAGGGTTAGGGTTAGCGTTAGGGTTAGGGTAAAGATTAACCTTAGACTGTAAGATTTATTGTGTTTGTGTTAGGGTTAGGGGTTTAGTGTTATGGTTAGGGTTAGCATTTGTGTTAGGATAGAGTCACGTTTGTGGTTATGGTTACAGAACAAGTCAGCCTTAGGGTTAGGGTTAGGGTTAGGGTTAGGGTAGAGATTAGCCTTAGCATGCAAGGTTTAGTGTGTTAGTGTTAGGGTTAGGGGTCTAGTGTGATGGTTAGGGTTAGCGTTAGTGTTAATGATAGGGTCACGGCTCTGGTTATGGTTACAGTGCAAGTCAGGCTTAGGGTTAGGTTTAGGGTTAGGGTTAGTGTTAGGGTTAGGCCTAGCGTTAAAGTGTAAGGGTTAGTGTGTTTACGTCAGGGTTAAGTTTTTCGTGTTATGGTTGAGGTTAAGGGTAGGTTTAAGGAAAGGGTTATGGTTCGAGTTATGGTTAGGTTTCGACTTAGGGTTATTGTTAGGCTTAGGGTTAGCTTGGTTTTAATGTGTATGGTTGAGTCTGTTAGGGCTAGGGTTAGTGGTTTAGAGTTATGGTTTGTGTTAGGGTTAGGTTTATGGATGGGGTTATTGTTTGAGTTATGTTTACAGTACAATTTAGGCTTAGGGTTAGGGTTAGGGCTGGGGTTAGGGTTAGGGTTAGGCTTAGGAGTTGGGTTAGGTTTAGGGTTAGTGGTGTGTAGGGGTTATTTGGTTAGAGCTAGGGTTAGGTTTTTAAAGGTAAGTTAGGCTTATGGTTAGGTTTACGGATAGGGTATTCTTCCCTTTATGGTTAGGTTTCAAGTTAGGGTGAAGGTTAAGGTAAGGGTTAGGGTAAAGATTAAACTTAGAGTGTAAGGTGTAGTGTGTTAGTGTTAATGTTAGTGTTAGCATTAGGGGTTTAGTGTTATGGTTAGGATTAGCGTTAGTGTTAGGATAGGGTCATCCCTCTGGTTATGGTTCCTATACAAGTCAGGCTTAGTGTTAGGGTTAGGGTTAGGGTGTAGGGGTTATTTGGTTAGGGTTAGGTTTAGGTGTTTAGTGTTAAGTTAGGCTTAGGTTTAGGTTTACGGATAGGGTAACGGTTCCCCTTATGGTTAGGTTTGAAGTTAGGTTGAGGGTTATGGTTAGGGTAAAGATTAGCCTTAGAGTGCAAAGTTTAATGTGTTAGTGTTAGGGTTATGGGTTTAGTGTTAAGGGTTAGTGTGTTAAAGTCAGGGTTAATTTTTTAGTGTATGGTTAGGGTTAAGGGAAATTTAGGAAAAGGCTCATTTTTTGAACTATGGTTCGGTTTCAACTTAGGGTTATTGTTAGGTTAGGATTAGGTTTGTGTTAGTGTGCAAGAGCGAGTCCGTTAGGGCTAGGTTTAGTGGTTTTGCGTTATGGTTTGCGTTAGGGTCAGGTTTATGGATAGGGTTACGGTTCGAGTTATAGTTATAGTACAAGTTAGGCTTAGGGTTAGTGTTAGGGCTGGAGTCAGGGTTAGGTTTAGGCTTAAGGTTAGGCTTAGCGTTCCGGTTAGTGTGTAGGGGTTATTTGGTTAGGGCTAGCTTTAGGTGTTTAGTGGTAAGTTAGGCTTAGGGTTATGTTTACTGATAGGGTTATGGTTCCCTTTATGGTTAGTTTTGAAGTTAGGGTGAGGGTTAGGGTGAAGATTAGCAAGTTTTAGTGTGTTAGTGCTAAGGTTAGGGGTTTCGTGTTTTGCTTAGGGTTAGCGTTAGTGTTAAGGATATGATCATGGCTCCGGTTTTGATTACAGTATAAGTCAGGCTTAGGGTTGTGGTTAGGGTTAGGGTTAGGGTTAGTGTTATGGCTAGTGTTAGAGTGTACATTAGTGTGTTAATGTCAGGGTGAAGTTTTAAGTGTTATGGTAGGGGTTAAGGATAGGTTTAAGGAAAGTGTGATTGTTTGAGTTATGGTTAGTTTTCGACTTAGGGTTATTGTTAGGATTAGTGTTAGGTATGTCTTAATGTGAAAGGGTGAATCCATTAGGACTAGGTTTAGTGGTTTAGCGTTATGGTTTGTGTTAGGGTTAGGTTTATGGATAGGATCTCGTTTCAAGTTATGGTTACAGTACAAGTTAGGCTTAGGGTTAGGGTTAGGGCTGGAGTATGGGTTAGGGTTAGGCTTAGGGTTAGTGTTAGGGTTAGGGTCATTGTGTAGGGGTTATTTGGTTAAGGCTAGGTTTAGGGGTTTAGTGGTAAGTTAGGCTTAGCGTTAGGTTTTCAGATATGGTAATGGTTCCCCTAGTGGTTAGGTTTGAAGTTAGGATGAGGTTTGGTGTTATGGTCAGGCTAAGGATTAACTTTAGAGTGTAAGTTTTAGTGTGTTAGTGTTAGTGGTTTAGTGTTTAGTGTTATGGTTAGGGTTAACGTTATTGTTAGGATAGGATCAAGGCTCTGGTTATAGTTACAGTACAAATGAGGCTTAGGTTTAGGGCTAGGGTTACGACTAGGGTTAGAGTTAGGGCTAGCCTTAGAGTATAAGGGTTAATGTGTTAAAGTCAGGGTTAATATTTTGTTGTTATGGTTAGGGTTATGGGTACGTTTAAGGAAAGGGTCATGGTTGGAGTTATGGTTAGGTTTTGATTTAGGCTTATTATTAGGGTTAGGCTTTGGTTTGTTTTAATGTGTAAGGGTAAGTCCGTTAGGGCTAGGTTTAGTGGTTTAGCGTTATTGTTTGTGTTAGGGTTAGCTTTATGGGTAGGGTCACAATTCTATTTATGGTTACAGTACAAGTTAGGCTTAGGGTTAGTGTTAGGGCTGGGGTTAGGGTTAGGGTCAGGCTTAGGGTTAGGCTCAGGGTTATTTATTTAGGGCTTATTTGTTTAGGGCTTGGTTTAGGTTTTTAGTGGTAATTTAGGCTTAGGGTTAGGTTTACGGATAGGGTAACAGTTCCTCTTATGGTTAGGTTTGAAGTTAAGGTGAGGGTTACAGTTATGGTTAGGGTAAAGATTAGCCTTAGAGTGTAAGGGTTAGTGTGTTACTGTTAGGGTTAGGGGTTCAGTGTTATGGTTATGGTTAGGGTTAGGGTTAGTGTTAAGGATAGGGTCATGGCTCCACTTATTGTTACAGTACAAGTCAGACTTAGGGTTAGGGTTATGGTTAGGGTTAGGGTTACGGTTAGGGTTAGGGCTAGCGTTAGAGTGTAAGGGTTAGTGTTGTAATGTCAGGGTTAAGTTTTTCCCATTATGCTTCAACTTAGGGTTATTGTTAGGGTTAGGGTTAGGTTTGTGTGAGTGTGTGTTAGTCTGTTAGGACTAGGTTTAGTGGTTTAGCGTTATGGTTTGTATTAGGGTTAGGTTTATGGATAGGGCCACGGTTTGGGTTATAGTTACAGTACAAGTTAGGCTTAAGGTTAGGTTTAGGGCTGGCATTAGTGTTAGCGTTAGGGTTAGGCTTAGTCTTAGCATTAGGTTTGGTGTGTAGGGGTTATTTGCTTATGTCTAGATTTAGGTGTTTAGTCGTAAGTTAGGCAGGCTTAGGGTTAGGTTTATGGATAGGGTAACAGTTCCCCTTATGGTTAGATTTGAATTTAGGGTGAGGGTTAGGGTTAGCATTAGGGTAAAGATTAGCCTTAGAATGTAAGGTTTTGTGTGTTAGTGTTAGGGTTGCGTGTTTAGAGTTATGGTTAACATTAGCGTTAGTGTTAAGGATAGGGTCCCGGCTCCGGTTATGCTTACAGTACAAGTCAGGCTTAGGGTTAGGGTTAGGGTTACGGTGAGGGTTAGGGTTAGGGTTAGGGCGAGCATTAGAGTGTAACGGTTAGTGTGTTAATGTCGGGGTTAAGTTTTTAGTGTTATGGTTAGGGTTAAGGATAGGTTTAAGGAAAGGGTCATTGTTTGAGTTATGGTGAGGTTTCGACTTAGGGTTATTGTTAGGGTTTTGGTTAGGTTTGTATTAGTGTGTCAGGGTTAGTCTGTTAAGGCTAAGTGTAGAGGTTTAGCGTTATGGTTAGTTTTAATGTTAAGTGTGTGCATAGGATCACGGTTCGAGTTATGGTTACAGTACAAGTTAGGCTTAGGGTTAGGGTTAGGGTTAGGGCTGGGCATTAGTGTTAAGGTTAGGGTTAGGGTTAGTGTATAAGGGTTTTTCTGTTAAGGCTAGATTTAGGTGTTTAAGGTTAAGGTTAGGGTTAGGGTTAGGTTTATTACTAGGGTAGGGCTTCCCCTTATCGTTAGGGTTTAAGTTAGTGTGAGGGTTAGGATTAGGGTTAGGGTTATGATTAGCCTTGGAGTGTAAGGGTTACTGTGTTAGTGTTAGGGTTAGGAGTTGAATGTTATGTTTAGACTTACGGTTAAGGTTAGAGACAGGGTCACATGTTGAGTTTTGTTAAACGTTCGGGTTAGGGTTAGGTTTAGGGTTAGGTTTAGGGTTAGGATTAGCCTTAGATTGTAAGGGTTATTGTGTTAGTGTTAGGGCTAGGGGTTTTGTGTTATGGTTATGATTAGGTTTAGCTTTAGGGATAGGTTCATGGTTAGTGTTTTCGGTACTGCACGAGTTAGGGTTAGGGTTAGGCTTAGGGTTATTATTAGCGTTAGAGTGTAAGTGTTACTGTGGTAGTGTCAGGATTGCTGGTTTAGTGTTATGGTTAGGGTTAAGTGTAGCTTTCAGCAAAAGGTCATGGTTCAGGTTACGGTTAGGTTTAGACTTAGGGTTAGGGTTAGGCTTAGTGTTTGTGTGTTAGAGTTAGTCTGTTAGGGCTAGGTTTAGGGGCTTAGTTTTATGGTTATAGTTAGAGTTAGCTTTAGGGTTAGGGTCATGGTTTGTGTTGTGGTTACAGCACGAGTTAGTCTTAGGGTTAGGGTTAAGGTTAGTGTTAGAGCTAGTGTTAGGATTAGCTTTACAGTGTAAGGGCTAGTGTGTTAGTGTTAGGGTCAGGGTTTTAGGGTTGTGGTTAGGGTTAGGTTTAGATTTAGGGGTAGGGTCTCAGTTCAGATAATGTTTTGGGTTCGTGTTAATGTCAGGGTTAGGGTTAGGGTAAGGGTTAGGATTAGCGTTAGAGTGTAAGGGTTAGTGTGTTAGTGGTACGTTAGGGCTTTAGTGTTATGGTTAAGGTTAAGGTTAGGTTTAAGGATAGGATCACATTTCGGGTAAGGATTAGGGTTTGATTTAGGGTTAGAGTTAGTGTTAGGCTTAATGTTAGGGTGTAAGGATTGTGTTTTAGGGCTATGTTGAATGGTTTACTGTTATTGGTAGGGTTGGTGTTAGGTTGAGAGATAGGGTCTCAGTTTAGGTTATGGTTAGGGTTCAAGTTTGGGTTAGGGTTAGGGTTAGTGTTAGGGTAAGTGTTAGGATTAGCTTTAGAGTGTAAGAGTTAGGTGTTAGTGTTAAGGTTAGTGGTTTAGTGTTATGGTTAGTGTTAGGATTGGGATTAAGGTTAGGGATTGGGTCTCGGTTTGGGTTCTGCTTGGGGTTTGAGTCAGAGTTATGGTTAGGGTTAGTGTGTAGGGGTTATTTGGGTAGGGCTAGTTTTATGTGTTTAGTGGTAAGTTAGGCTTAGTGTTAGGTTTACAGATAGGGTAATGGTTCCCCTTATGGTTAGGTTTGAAGTTAGGGTGAGGGTTAGCGTTAGGGTTAGGGTAAAGATTAGCCTTAGAGTGTAAGGTTTAGTGTGTTAGTGTTAGGGTTATGGGTTTAGTGTTATGGTTAGGGTTAGGGTTAGTGTTAAGGATAGGGTCACGGCTCCGGTTATGGTTACAGTACAAGTCAGGCTTAGGGTTAGGGTTAGGGTTAGGATTAGGGTTAGGGTTAGGGCTAGCGTTAGAGTGTAAGAGTTAGTTTGTTAATGTCAGGTTTAAGTTTTTAGTGTTATGATTAGGGTTAAGGGTAGGTTTAAGGAAAGGTTCATGGTTCCAGTTATGGTTAGGTTTCGACATAGGATTATTGTTAGGGTTAGGGTTAGATTTGTGTTAGTGTGTAAGGGTTGGTCAGTTAGGGCTAGGTTTAGTGGCTTAGCCTTATGGCTATGGTTAGAGTCAGGTTTAACGTTAGTGTCACGGTTCGTGTTGTGGTTACGGCACAAGTTAGGCTTAGGGTTAGGGTTAAGGTTAGGGTTAGGGCTAGTGTTAGGATTAGCTTTATAGTGTAAAGGTTAGTGTGTTGGTGTTAGGGTCTGGGTTTTAGTGTTTTGGTTAGGGTTAGGATTAGGTTTAGGGGTAGGGTCTCAGTTCAGAGAATGTTTTGGGTTCGTGTTAAGGTGAGGGTTAGGGTTAGGGTGAGGGTTAGGTTTAGGTTTAGGGTTAGGGTTAGGGTTAGGGTTAGGATTAGGATTAGCATTAGAGTGTAAGGCTTAGTGTGTTAGTGGTACGTTAGGGCTTTAGTGTCATGGTTAGGGTTAAGGTTAGGTTTAAGGATAGGATCACGTTTTGGGTTAGGATTAGGGTTCGAGTTAGGGTTACAGTTAGGGTTAGGGTTAAGGTTAGTGTTAGGGTAAGGGTTAGAATTAGCTTTAGATTGTAAGAGTTAGTGTGTTAGTGTTAGGGTTAGCAGTTTAGTGTTATAGTTAGTGTTAGGGTTGGGGTTGGCGTTAGGGATTGGGTCTCGGTTTGGGTTATGCTTGAAGTTTGAGTCAAGGTTAGGGTTAGGGTTACGGTTAGCGTTAGTATGCAGGGGTTATTTGGTTAGGGCTCGGTTTAGCTATTTAGTTGTAAGTTAGGCTTAGGGTTAGGTTTACCGATAGGCTAACGGTTCCCTGTATGTTTAGGTTTGAAGTTAGGGTGAGAGTTAGAGTTAGGGTAAGGGTAAAAATTAGCCTTAGAGTGTAAGGTTTAGTGTGTTAGTGTTAGGGTTAGGGTTAGGGTTAGGGGTTTAGTGTTGTGCTTAGGGTTAGCGTTAGTGTTAAGGATAGGGTCACGGCTCCGTTTATGGTTACAGTACAAGTCAGGCTTAGGGTTAGTGTTAGCGTTAGGGTTAGGATTAGGGCTAGCGTTAGAGTGTAAGAGTTAGTGTGCTAATGTCATGGTTAGGTTTTTGGTGTTATGGTTAGGGTTAAGGGTAGGTTTAAGGAAAGAGTCATGGTTCGAGTTATGTTTAGGTTTCGACTTAGGGTTATTGTTAGGGTTAGGGTTAGGGTTAGGTTTAAATTAGTGTGTCAGGGTTAGTCTGTTAAGGCTAAGTGTAGGGGTTTAGCGTTATAGTTAGTTTTAATGTTAAGTGTGTGGATAGGGTCACGGTTCGAATTATGGTTGCAGTACAAGTTAGGCTTAGGGTTAGGGTTGGGGTTAGGGTTAGTGTTAGGCTTAGGCTTAGTGTGTAAGCGTTTGCCGGTTAGGGCTAGGTTTAGATGTTTAGTGTTAAGATTAGTGTTAGGGTTTGGTTTATTAATAGGGTAGTGCTTCCCCTTATGGTTAGGGTTCAAGTTAGGGTGAGGGTTAGTGTTAGGGTTAAGATTAACCTTAGAGTGTAAGGGTTAGTGTGTTAGCGTTAGGGTTACGGGTTTATTGTTATGGTTATGGTTAAGGTTAGTGTTAAGGATAGGGTCGGGTTATCGTTAGGCTCCTGTTATCATTACAGTACAAGTCAGGCTTAGGGTTAGGTTTAGGGCTAAGGTTAGGGTTAAGGTTACGCTTAGGGTTAGTGTGTAAGGGTTTGTCGGTTAGGGCTAGGTTTATGTGTTTAGGGTTAAGGTTAGGGTTAGGGTTAGGTTTACTAATAGGGTAGTGCTTACCCTTATGGTTAGGGTTCAAGTTATAGTGAGGGTTAGGGTTAGGGTTAGGGTTAGGATTATCCTTGGAGTGTAAGTGGTAGCTGTTAGTGTTAGGGTTAGGGGTTTATTGTTATGTTTAGGATTAGGGTTAGGATTAGGGATAGGGTCACGGCTCAGGTTTTTATTAGGTTTTAACTTAGGGTTAGGGCTCTGGTTAGGGTTAGGATTAGCCTTAGAGTATAAGGGTTATTATGTTAGTGTTAGTGTTAAGGGTTTAGTGTTATGGTTAGGGTTAGGTTTAGCGATAGGATCACGGCTAGTGTCATGGTTAGGACACAAGGTAGTGTTAGGTTTAGGAGCAGGGTTATGGGTAGGGTTAGGGTTAGGGTTAGCATTATTGTTAGAGTGTAAGGACTAGTGTGTTATAGACAGCGTTAGGGGTTTAGTGTTATGGTTAGGTTTAAGTGTAGGTTGAAGGAAAAGGTCATGGTTCAGGTTATGGTTAGTTTTCAACTTAGGGTTAGGGTTAGTGTTTAAGGGTTAGTCCGTTATGGCTTGGGTTAGAGGTTTAATGTTATGTTTAGGTATATGGTCCCCGTTTGTGTTATGGTTAGGGTTCACGTTTGGGTTAGGGTTAGGATTAGTGTTAGGGTAAGGGTTAGCCTTAGCTTTAGAGTGTAAGAGTTAGTTTGTTAGTGTTAGGGTTAGTGGTTTAGTGTTATGGTTAGTTTTAGGGTTAGGGTTAGGGTTAGGAATTGGGTCTCGGTTTGGGTTATGCTTGGGGTTCGAGTCAGGGTTAGGTTTAGTGTTAGTGTTAGCGTGTAGGGGTTATTTGGTTAGGGCTAATTCCACATAATTTAAAAATAACTAACTTTAGATTAATATCAAGTGTTGGGTCTATAGTTTTCCCAGAGAATTTAAGGAAGTAAAATCAATCCATTTTGTATAGTAGACTCCTTAAGTTTTGTTAAATCAAGGGTTCATTCTTTTATATAATTGAGGCTAAGTGCTATTTTTCATTAAGTCTAAGCCTCCTTCCTAAGCCCTCTTTTAATTCATCACTAAGAAAGAAAAGAAATACTGCCACAGAAACAGTAATTCA